>WEIT01034520.1:387406-397669 GCA_013389985.1 Dryoscopus gambensis
CTGGGATATGACAAGCAAGATATGCACAGGTCACACCAATCTTAGGGTTTCTCTCAGTTGCACTGGGAACCAAAAAGGGCCGTTGTTAAGAAATAGACAGTATAGAAACATCTTTGATCCCCTGCCTAGACTGAGTGAATTAGCTAAATGGTGAATATCTCACATTGTGCCATCATTATTGTTCATCATTGTGACAGGCCGGAAAGAGCAAACATAATAATTAATACTCGGCATTGTGATAATGCCATTGTGTCCCAGCTTTAAATTGTTTAAACGAAGCTTCTCTTTTATTTAACTAACTCCCTAATAATTCTGTTAAATCTTTCTTTTCTTCATTCTTGAATCAGCTTTTCAATAGAGACATCTTGGATCCTCTGGTGAAGTGGGCTTACAGGCGGGGAATGTCTGTGTTAGCGTGTGTGTGTGTGTGTGTGTGTGACTCCCTTTTTAGTACTCATTGTAGAGCACAGCTATGACTGAATAATTTTCTTCAAATGTCAGATAAAATTATCCAGCTAAACATTATTGTACACATACATATTGTATATATGCTACCCATAGATTAAAACATTAATCTATTAACGTAATGTTTAAAGTAGTATATTGAGCTACTTTTCATGGAATCATGGAATGGTTTGGGTTGGAGGGGACTTTAGAGATCATCTAGTTCCAACCTTCCTGCCAAGGTCAGGGACATTGTCCACTAGACCAGGTTGTTCAAAGCCCCATCCAACCTGGCTTTAAATTTCCACTTCTTTTTTTCTGCATTTTCAGAAATGCAGTATTTTATTCCAGTTGAACAACAGTCACTAGCAACAATATTCTATCTGATGTGGTTTCTTTTATGAAGAGATACTAGTGCTCATTTTCAATGTGAAAATTGCCATTTGAACTTTATGTATGCATTTTCCCAAATATATAGTAATGGATTTATAAGTATGGAAGCATAATGTGTGAGACAACACACTCCCTCCTTTGTAACACTTGCTGGAAAATGAACTGTGTGTTAGACCTGCTTTTGAAAATCAGAATAATCAAAGAAGTAATATATTGCAAAGAAAAATACCTGAAAATGTGAATGTTCCTGTTAAAATACATACATATAAATTTTATCTTTATTTGATAGTGCAGTTCATGGGTGGTTGAAATAAAAGTAATCAACTGTCAATTTTGTATGTTTCTTTTATTGTTTATTTACAATGCCAAGAATGTGTAATGACTAGAAGTCCACAGATTGAGACAGGCATATGGAAATTGTATTAAGTGCTCCTGCTAAAACTGAGGGCTCTCCCTTAAAGGCCAGCCCAGTGTCAGAGGTTAAGAAGAGGCTGCTACCCTCAGGGATGACTAGACCCCAAGCTATGGCAGTTCCATATAGGTAGGGAGTAAAATGTCATCTGCCAAGCAGACTCCGGGAGGATTTAACAAATCTTAAGCAGTAGCCAACATTTCCAAGTAGGTATTTTTTTTAGTTAGGGGTATTCAGCTATTCAGCTGGCTTTGCTTCTGCAGAGCAGCTCTGTGATCTGTATTGACCATAGAGGAGGTAGATGTCAATGCCTGTCAAACCTCTCAAATATTCTACTCCATTTACTGTCCCTTGTGTGGCTTTGAAAACCTTTCTCCTGGTCATGTGTTTGCTTTGTACGTGGGTAGCAATGTGCTTGGTATGAGACGTTGTCCTGGGTCTGTACCCAGAATCAGTGAAAGAGCCAAGGGGCACAAGAGTGCATTCGTCACTGTGAGTCCCTGCCCAGGGGCGTTTGGGAGTCCTCCAGCATCGAGGAGGGTTCGTAATACTCAAATGGACAAAGCCCTTCAGACTTGTCTCTACTTTTGTTGAGAATTGTAGTGGCCACCTTGACTGGTGAGAATGGGATTGAATGGATGTAGAAGCACCGAAGTAACCATGCGAGAAGGACCGTGAGAATGGCACCCAGATGAGGTCATCAAGATAACAGCACACATCTACTGACCTTCCAAGGACACCCACTTCAGGAGACAGGTCAGTAAATAAATCCTGGTGACTCACAGAAGTGAGTGGGAAGAATAGATTGTTTGTTGTTGCCTAAAGGATGACAGAAAGGAACATCCAGCAGCAGCACATGTTCGCCAACCTAAAAGAAATGAGCATTTAGGATGAGGCATTTCCTGTTCACCATGTCATTGCAAGGATTGTATCTCCATTATGAATACTGAATCGACTTTTGGTTACCTGTGTCTAAGTGCTCGTGAGTGCAGGAATTGGAGTGAGACCAACACCCTCAAAATCTGTAAGATCTCACGTTGAGCTCTTCTAAATTCTTGCTACACAGTCCTGCCATATCGTCTTCTAGGCTTTTCAGGACATGAGGTTTGAACCAGATGATTTCCAGAGGTTCCTTCCAATGTAAATTGTTCTGTAATTCTGTCACTTGAATGCAGGCATATGTTCCATGAACTTCACTGCACAGGTGATAAGATTAGTATAGTATAGGTGTATGGTCATTTCTGAAATCTTACACTTAACTTCATTTGTTCGATCTACCAATGTTTTCTTTTTAAAAATGGGTTTCAGTCACCTAGGTACAAAAAAAAAAGTTAAAAAAAAGAAGAAAAGGCATTTCTGAGCATAAAAGTTAGTTTTAAATAATCTTGCACTTGAAAAAAATTGAAAAATTCAGTGTATCTTTCTGACCAAAGGCTGTAAACCTCTGAACTTTGGGGACCTGGGATTGAAATGTCATCTCAGTTGCTGGCTGAGACAGGATCAATCACAAACAATGAGGATTATGTATCCACTTAAAAAAAAAACACAGTGCCCAGACTGAACTGTCCAATTTGCAGACCTCATCTTGTCACATTCTTTATGGTGCTAAGCTGATTGTGTGAGGCTGGAGCCACAAGTAATCTCTCTCATTCAGCTCTGCTGCAATGTTGCTGGACATACAGAATGAAGGCATGTTACTCAAAATCATGCACATCTGTTAGCTCTAGCGCAGGCCAAGAGTTGTGCTTTTGGTTTGCTGCTTGTCTAGCAAAATACAGTTCGTTAAAAACACTGAAGGGTCTGCTGTGAACCCCACCAGCCTTTACCCTTAGTAGAATTCTCTGTTAAATGAGCCGAGCCATTTGTCATGTTGGTGGTCTGACAACTCAAGGATTAAATGTACAACTAAATAAAACAGCTTTCTCCTGAACTTTGCTATTTCACTGTAGCTATTTTACGGGTATTTTCAGTATCAAAATGAGTGCTACACTTTGATCCCAAATACTTTTGTGTTCTATCATTCTATTACTATTTATCCCATTTATTCTCATCAGTGTGGTGGGCAACAGAAGGTATATTTCATTTCCATTTCTTTTCATATTCAGATTACTACCAAATTTTCATATCATCTATTCTTGGATAACATACAACATTTTCCTCACCTCCCACCTCTGTCTGTGCCTTAATACTTTCTTAATTTGATTCCTGTCACTTGTAACATATGCCTTGTAACCTAAACTTTCCTAGCTGACTTGACACTTCCATCGCTTCCCTTCCCCTTACCTAACCCCCTTGTACCTTTTTTGGCCATCTTCCTAAAGTGTATAATTCTGCATCTTTGAAATCCCCCACAAATTCACCTTGTATTTCAAACTTGGCTTTATTCCACTCAGTCCTTGCTTTCCTCAGTACATGCTTTCTGCTGTGTTTCCTTAGCGTGCCATTTTAGAAAGCTTTTTCCTAAATTTTGTTCACTTGCACTGAGCCCTCTCTGTCCACTCCCTACATGAAAGTCTTCTGGATTCATTGTATTGCTGCTCTCTTTTCTCTGATTCACGCTCCTATGTAAGGATTCCAAGACTCTCAGGTAACAATCTTATAAATTGTGTTCTGTGATCTGTTGCACTCAGGCAACATCAGTAACACAACGGAATTGAGCCCGATGGCTTTGCACAAGTGTCAGCAAGAGTAAGAGTTACTTTGGAGTGCTTAGAAACGATAGTGAGCATTTACTTTGAAAGTCCTTTTTTGCTCCATTTAGATCTTGTGCTTAATGATGTGATTATTAAGGTGTTGCTGTAAGGTGCCTTATAGTCTTTAAAGACAATTATAATGTGTACTGATTTAGTTTGTTTCTCTTGAGTAGCTGGGTTAAAATCTTACCATGTGAAATGGTTAAGGATTGCTCTGGATGGTGAGTGGGATCTCAAGCTCTTTCATAACCACTGGTGTAATAAGCCAGTGGCTCTACCTGGTATGTTCACAGAATATGAGACACATCTGAGGCTGCAGTGTCTCATTTGGACGTGATACTGAGTCTGTGTCAGTGTATCAAATACTTCATTCACATAATGTTCGATCAGTAAGTCCTTCAGACTTGATATCCTGCCAATGGGACTGCCACAATTCATGTATTCATAAACAGTGTCCTTGAGATCTTGTCTGCTCCCTTCTGCACAACCCAGTGTATTAAAAGAACTTTATCTTTTTGGGGAAGGGAACAGTATCCTGTGGTTTTTATGAATGACTAGATCCCATCATAGTTGTTTACTGATGATGTTCCCGGGTTGGAGTTATATGTTATGAAGCATAGTTGTTTCCAAGATTTAATAATGTGACAATTAAATTTATTTTCTTTTTCAGTAGCAAAGCCAAGGAGAAATTAATGGTTGTTTGTGTCAGTTTTCTAGTCAATTCAGTATGACTTTTGCCTTAACAGGGATTACAGATTTAGGAACTGAATAAATGAGGCAGTAACAAATGTTAGAAACATCAAAAAGGTATCTATTCTGTGAAACAGCAATCAAGAAAAGCATATAGTAATAGCTTAATTCTACCAACTTTCTCCCTATTACCCAAATAAATAAGAATTCTGCCTGAGAGAGGCCTGATGTGCATCCTAAGAAAATGCTTGCATCCAAGATTTAATTCCTGCTGTCATTTTACAAGCTAAACTCAGTGACAAGTTTTGACAAACGAATCCCTCAAGTAAAGTTTTTCTTAACACATCTTTAGAGCTACAGGCTACCATAAGGAAAGCAACAGGAAGACAACATTTTTTCTCAAACAAAGGGATTTTTAAGACAAGCCAGTGTGATTTGTTGACATATTTGTAAGCATTGCATCTTGTTTGGTTGAATCACTCTTGATTTATACAAGGGGATCTTTGTCTAATGAATTATCAATATGCCGTGCTGCCATTTTTCTTATCAAAAGGCTTGTGACCACTCTGACTAAAAAGGAGAGAATGCTTTTATTTCTATATGTCTTGGTTTGAAAGAGACAGATGTCTTGTAAGGAAGGCAGGAGCCTCCCTTGGAATGTAAGATGCAACCCCCTTCCCTCCGAATTATTATAATTTTGAAATTAAGGGTTTTCAGGCAAAGATATGGGGAATAGGAATAACAGTTCTTTTACTAATATGTATATATAACAAAACAATAATAAAGAAACACTGGTTTAACCTGACAGAGTCAGGGTACGAGCTGGCACCCAGGTGGTGGTAGCAGTCCAATCAGTTGATAGCTGCAGCATTCTTTGAAGTGGTTCTGTTGAAGCAGTGATCTTGTAGAAAAGGTCTGGTCCGCCTCAGAAAGTCCCATGGTCGTTGTGTAGCTCTTGTCCTCTGGGAATCTAGTGGCAAAGGCTCCCCCTCTGTTGCAAAACTCTCAAACTTTTATCCAAGTGGGAATGCCCGGCTCCTCCCCCTGGACGGAGCATCTCACAATGGGATGGTGAGCCATGAGGCAAGGCACCGATGGGCCCATTAACAGGAGATGGTCCAGGAGCGAGTTATCTGTGAGTCATGAGGCAAGGCATTGATGGGGCTATTAACAGAAGATAGTCCAGAGGGAGGAGGCAGGGAACATTGCCACACCTGGTTTCAATAGCTCATGAAGATGGAAATAGAATACAGATAACCCAGGACACTGTTCTATACCAAAAATGCATCTCTGAAAATGCTGTGCGGAGCTTTTGATTTTATGCGATTCAGTGGGATCACTGAAAGCTAAAGATTTGGGCGCAGACAGCATGATATATTATCACCTTTTGCTGTGGACAAGGAATGCTTCATCTACAAGGTAAAAATGGGCACTAGGGCTGTCTAGTGAATCTACTTAACATAAAATTTACTATTGAAGCAGCTGTTTTTCCCTCAATCCCCCTCTGTCTTGTGATCTGTCCATATAGCGGTGTTCTGTGAAGCCCACTCAGAAACAGGAGTGTCTCAGGAGAAAAATCATGAAAATTCAAGTTTCTCAAGCCTTCTACTACAAGTCTTGTCACTTCAAGCACACAAGGTGTTTATGGGCATGAAAAATCTTTGGAAGGCATCTGTATGGAGGAACACTGACAGACATTGTATGAATAGCAACATCTGCATAAAGTTTTTAATAAGCAGAATTGAAAGTCTCCATTTTCCATGGTTACTGATCCTCAGATATCCAGTTCAAACAGACATATCTGAGAATGAAAGGTACAACCTTTGCTGTCTTTTAGGGTATCTCCTATTACATTTCGAAATGCAGTCTTCTGTAGCTTAACACTCTACAGGGATGGCTTACAGATAGGCAAGATATATTGGCACAGGTTGTAGACAAAGCTCAGCATATTAGCACAGGACGATAGAGTGGGAAATGGTACTTAAGGCTGGCTGATTCTCCTACAAGCCAGATTAACTTAGCTCATCCAGAACTACATGTTATTATAGCTAGGTTGGTTCCAGTACAAATCCGGCTAAGTTATATCAACACTGCACTGCAGTTTAAAGTGTAGATGTACTCACTCTTGCAAAATATATCCACCACAGTTACTGAGAAATGCCCCTCAGGGTGCACTTTCTTTGGGTGCACTTTCTGAAAGAGTCTTTCAGAAGCAGAGAAGGACAAATATGAGCTCAGAAGCTCTCAAGTAATATTGCAATCATTTGACTCCGGAGGAAAATTGGATTTTAATCAATTTCATGGAGAGTTCTTTCTGTCAAGAAACCAAGCCCAAGGAAAAAGGTATATTTTAACTTGCTGCAAATTATGTGGTTGGTGTTTGCAGAGACATGAAATAGTCAGATTCACAGTGGCTGCTGCCTTTGGCTCCGATTATTAGAGCAGTAGTTGTTAACTTTCATAAACTTTGGTTTAGTAGGCTAGCAGACAGCAGTATGCTATCCTAGTGCTTCAAACATGGAGCTTTGAATTAAAAAGTAATAGCATAAATAAAGGCTAATGCTTCTTAGCTTTTGAATAGAGAGTACATCTATATAGGATTTTTTTCCTAGATCTTCAGTCTGTGCAGATTATATGCATTCAGCACACTGGAAATGAAGAATAGTGAAATATGCGTTATCCGCTAATGTCTAATTAATTAGTTCACTTCCTAGCACATCTTTCTAGTATCACCTTTTGGAAAAGAGAGACTTACACAGTGGAACATTCAGAAGCCTTATATTCACTTGCTTAAGTGAAAGCAGAGCAGAGGAGACTCATTATTCAAAATAGTTTAAAGAAAGCTGTCATTTAAAACATCTGGTATTTTAAAATGTTCCTGGATATGTTTCTGTTCTATTGAAAAAATATTTTCCTACTTAGTAGAAGGCTAGAAATGTTTTTAATTTCCCACTTCAGTCCATAAGCCTTAGCCAAGCTGCTCATTTGTGATATTGTATAGAAAACCCGATATCCTTGGGTATACTCACTGAAGAGCTGCTGTGCTGATGTTGGGATTTTTATTACACTAAGTTAAATTCATAACCTGTTAGTGTTCTAGTTTCCAGTTTATCTAGTCTTGTAGTACATGTTGCAATGCACTTAAAACTAAAATCCCCATTGACTAGTTAAGAAAATACCAATACCTGGTCTCAGTTATTAATTTACACTAAACTAAATTTACAGGTTAATAGGGAAGTGTAATGGCTCTCTATGGACTGTGTTGCTTTTTAAACCTTTAGAATTCCATTTTATGTATTTTCTCTCTGGTTTGTGTGTTGGTTGGGTTGGGGTTTTTTTCTAATTAATTTAATATACAAGCTGTGTTTCTGAATATGCCTTGATTACTTCCAAAATTTCTGAAGCAATGCTTTCCTCTCATGCATTTTGTATTTTGAATATGCTCAAGTGGCAGACTTCAAACATGTTCATTTCATTTAACCTTTCAACCGCTGTAGTTGCAAATGACATCAAAATGCTGTAGCTCTGCTCAAATAAAAGACAGTTTCATATCCTTCATCGAGTTTGCAAGACAACCTGTGTAACTCTTTTGAATGATGGAAAATTTGTAAAGTCCAGGTTGCCCTTGTCCCAGAATAGAATTATGCAGCTCTTGCTGAAACACATTTCCTAAACGCAGATTTTCTGGTTTTTTGCAGGTTCATATTGATCTGATTTAGACCTGATTGGATTATCTGCCTCTGTGGCAGTATATTTCTATCAGAAACACATGGGAGGGAGATACACTGCATTCTTAACTGGATTCTGATACATCATATGAATAAATTGCAGCTTCATCTGTTCCTCTTATCCAGTCCAAAGGGCACTGTATATAGAGTCTCAGCCCATAAGGATTCTGCCCTTTGCTTGAAATATTGCATCTAGTAGCACTTTAACCCTTTCACTGACAGTTCAGAATGGGTAAAAAAAATGCATTTCACTGCTAACTAACATGTTAAAGCTGAGCAATTCATATCAGCTCCCCTGAAGTTTAAGTGCTTGATAAGCATTAATCTGAGTTAAGCAAGTCTCACCAGCAGAACACTCCAGTGATTCTGACATTGGTGGTGTAGCAATTTGTGGAGTTCCGACAGTCCCAGATCATCCCCAGTAGCTACAAAGATATTTCCAGACTAATATTTAAAGCTGCTCTTGTTTCACATGATTCCTGTATTCCTTAAAGGAATAGAAAAAACGCTCTGCATATCATTTGACACAAATTAATTTCACTCCTTCCATCCACTTTTTCAATGCCTGCAATTTTATTTTGTGTACTTGCGTCTGGAATGATGGGTGTGCGTGCAGTAACCGTTCTTTGCATATTGCGTATAAATCAGGCCAATTGGAATTTTTCTACAAGCCTTTTGTAAGAGGGCAGTACATGTTGCTGTCAAAGTTAATGTCTCTTCGTTGGCGCTTGTCTGTTAGGATTGCTCATTTCTCATGAACGCAGTTGAAGACATACAACTTTACTGCATATCAACCAGATCTACTAATATTGTATTTTATAGCATCTGAGGGGTTTGTGTTTGCTCTTTTTTAAATACATCAATAAGACTTTAAAAAAATACATTTCTTAGCTACATTGAAATTCTAGTGATGATAATGACGTTAAAATAATAGATATAATAATGTCGATTGAGGAGGGATTATATGCCAACTTTGCAATTTTTGTCCTAGAAATAACTATTTCTAGATGCATACTTTAGGGGAACTAAATGAAAAATTAAAATTACACTTTATTTAATCCAAGTTAGAGTGTTGTTTCCTCAGACCCCTCACTTTTCAAGTTATTGGGACTATTTGCAGCATCAGCTAGATCACACTTTAGTTGCCAGTGTTTCAAAAAGGACATGATGATGGAAGACCAGGTCTGAAAAAGTTGTTTGTAAGTGGAAATCTGTATTGGATTTGGATTATTTTGATGTTGAGTTTTCAAATATTCTGTGACGGAAGTAACTGCAGTTGTTTTTTTTACCATTTCCTTTCTGTGCAGGATAAGATGCAAATTCTGAGCAGTAGTTAAGCAGAAAACCCTGTTACCAAATTTATGTAACAAATACATAAAATCCAGTATCAGTACTGCCCTGTATAATGCCCATCCTTTTTGTTTCCTGTTTGCACTATCGACATAAAATAGGCAGTATAGTAAAATCTTTAAGTCATAGCCTCAAAAATGTCTGAAACAGAATGTACTAAGTTAAACATCCTTGTATTAGGTGGATTTTTCTCAATGACAATAGAAATAGCAAGAAGTACAGCTTCATTTCTAGCCAAATCTGGGACTATTTTCAGCTCCATTAGGACAAAGCTAATGCCACACTTACTTTCTATTAAATCTCATTTTGAATGTTAATTGGAACATATTATAATGCATTAAAATGTTTCCCCTGTGTGAAGAGGAATTTCTCTCTGAGTGATGTAATCAAGATAAATTTTCTGTAATTTTGTCTCACCTGGTCCCTCCCAAATTATATAATATAGAAACTATGTCCAAAGAGAGAGAATTCTATTATATTTTGGGGATGTTACATTTTGAGTATGTCACTTAATATCTTCTATTACAAGTAATTTTTATTTTAAAAGCAGAAG
>WEIT01034521.1:2042-35906 GCA_013389985.1 Dryoscopus gambensis
AACTAACATAATTTTAAAAAAACCCACCCAGCTTTGTAGTGGATTTCCTGTACTAACATATAGGATAAAATTTGTTTTATTTCTGCTTAATGGAGGTGGTTAGGAAACATCTGGAATGTGATATTTCCCTACTGTTTGGAAAGCTACTGATTCCAAGTTTAAAAAGGCAGTAGCTTGGCCTATGTTTTTGAAAATGAAAGTGAGTAAAAAAACGCCTGTGCTTTCACAAAAAGTCTCTTGGTGATCTGAGTTGCTTGCCTTTTCTCTCCCCTTGCTTGCCACTGTGTCCCTCCATCTCCTGAGAGTCTGGTTTGATGCATATGTCACTGTGTGCTTTCCCAAGGGAAGGAGTGCTGCTAAGTGTGGGTGACCTACACAAATGCCAAGCAAAGGGAGAAGGGAAGCTGTAGACTTCTTTTGAAAAACACCCTTGTCTTTAATATTTATGTAATACATTTTTGAGTCTATGAATCCTTAGTCCCGGTCCACCGAAGGCAAGCATTTTCCATCCTACATAAAGGCAGAAAAAGTGTACAAAGTGTTGTACAAATTTGCACATGGCAGCGACAGCTACTTGGAGCATTAAGCCACTCTTCTGACCCTAATGAATTATACACTACCCCTCAGCACTGGAAATCCCACGCTGTCCTGCTCTTTGTATGCAGAACTTACCATTTGTAATTACAGCTGCCTTTGGCACCTTAAAGGCAAAGGGGAGTCTCAAATTTAACATGTTAACAGAAAATGCCACCGTGAACCATGTTTTATTAATTGAACACGTAGCAAAGTAAACTGAACTAGTTTTACTGTAAAAAGTGAAAAAACTTTGGTAAGCTTTCTTCAGCAGTTATGTGTTAGGCTAACCAGAAGTGATGATTAAGATTTTCTGAATAAGTGCTTTAAGCCAGAAACGTGTTTGAAATCACTAGGAATAATAAGCTAAACCTAAAATACTTGTTAGTTCTCCCTTCCATGTTGATATGAAGGATCCTGTTGCTGGACGTGGCAATGTTTAGTTGCCGAAGATGAAAGTGAGCTTGCAATTTGAGTATGTTTGAATTTTAGTTTTGTAGTACTGGGGGGAACCCAGATGTAAACTATTTTTAGGCTATCTTTAAAACAGGGAAAGAGCCCCAAACAAATCTCATGTTACTGTTGGGAAAAAGCAACTGTCTGCTTGTTTTGTATATTTATAGGTTAACTAGATATGGGTTTAATTCTGTGGTTCCTTCTTTTTATTTTCCTAGAAATTCTCCTACTTTCAAATCCTTTGAGGAAAAAGTTGAAAACTTAAAGGTAAGAATTACTAAAACACCTTGATGATTGTGGAGCTGTGGATGTGGAGAAAAGATTCAAGTGGATTCTGCGCAGCCTATTTTTTAGTGACTGGTAAACTGTTGAAGAGGTGCTTAGATGAATATCTTTTTAAGTACTGTGGAAATGGTTTCTCTGCCTAATGATTTGCAAATAAAATAAAGGGGTGCCTGCACCTCATACAGGAGGATGCCTTTAGAAGAACCAATAGCCAGCTAACCTGCACAAACAGCTAGTATTAGGTATCCAAAATAATTAATACCTAATATTAGATATCCAAGATTGTCTAGGCTNAAGACAAAAGGTCTTTGCATCTTAATTTAAACTTTACTCACAAAAGCCTCAAGTGCCAGAAACAACCATTAGTAACTTCTCCAGGTAAAAGCTCACTTTAAAAATAACTAATCTGTGTAATCGGAACCAGATTTGACTTCTCCTGGGCACACTGGGCTGGATGAGAAGCATGCAATTGATAGCAAGGGGAACTAGGCCTTCTCTTGCAACTAATTGGCATTAACACTCCTGCAGTGCCACAGGGTGTGTGCTGTAGAGGGAAGTGAAAAGGCAGACATGTTACCTGGAGAAAGTAAAATAGTGCTCTGCTCCTCTGAAGATCTCAGGAATTGCCGTTGAGACTCAAACCTGTCTGAAGATCTTTCTTGAGAAATAGGGAAGCGAGTTTTACCTCTGAATCTCCCAAAGACTTAATGCATAAAGGCTGCATGCCTTTATCCATTTGTAACTGAGGGTGTGTCAACCTTTGGACTCTGAAATCAGCCCTGGAATAAGGGCTGCTTCATGTATCTCAAAGTCAAAGGGAGACTGCTGTGTTAATCTGCTTGTGAGTGTTTCCTGCCAGATATGTACAGATTTGTTTTAAGAATATTGTGGATGTATCTTAGACCTGGAAGAGCTGCTTTGTTGAAGAGAGTTAATAAACTCATGCAGAGGTACTGGTTAAGCATGTTTGGCATGCCAAGTAACTGCTGTGCTATGTTGGGGCTCTCTCTGTGTTCTAGTCTAAAGTTGGAGGAAGCAAACCTGCTGGGGGAGACTTCGGAGAAGTTCTCAACTCTGCTGCCAATGCCAGTGCCACAGAAACTATTGCAGAACAGACAGAGGAAGAGACCCACTGAGATTTCCGCCTCTGTCCTGCTACCCACTGCCAGATGCTGCAAGCAAAAACCAAGCACACTTGTAACATTCTCTGCGCTCTTTCCACCAGATGTGCTTTTATTTAGCACGTAGTTATTTTACCCAATTAACTGATATCAAGCTTGTTTGTGGGTTCAAAATATTTTTGAAACTAAAATACATTGTTTGGGGTTTTGTGTGGGGAGGGGAATTTCTATGCCTTTCAAGCATTTAAAGGACTTACCTGTAATTTGAAGGCAACCTTTAAAATACAGCAATGAAAAAAAACTCTTTTGAGAAGTGAATTATCTTGTACAGATACTGTGGATACATTATTTCTTTTCAATCTGTAACTACTGCTCAACTTAATCCTTATGAATCTGCTGCTGCTGCCAAACCGAAGCTTGTTACTTCGCTCCCTTGTGATGGTTTCAGTTGAGTGTTGCCTGCAAGGGACACTGGACTAGGAGACCAGACAAGAAGGATCACTCCCAGCTAAAGAAAGGACTTCAGTTTCAGCAGGCTTGACACAAGTTGTAGCAGGATCACACATGGGTAGGAATGTACTGTCTTACGAGCGTGTTCCTCATACAGCAGGTGTGGATACATAATACAGAACATCTGAAACGTGTCCATCTGTCCGTGCACTGTCCACCAAGGAAACTTCTGACCAACGCAGGTGGAAGCAAGATGTTTCATAGAGCTGGTTTGGTTCAGTCACCATAACATTTTCAGTCTTGTTTTTTGTACAGGATGTCACTGTGGTAAGATAACACCCTTCTGAACGTTTGACCAGTCACAAATAGACTCATCTTCATTCACATGTGGTGCTGTCACATTCACACTAACAAAGCATGGACTGGAAGAATAAGCCTGACCCTTGAAGTGGTTCTTTTTTAGTCATCAAGACAATTGCTCCTAAATCCTAATGTTGTTTTCCTTGCAGGCTGAACCCTGAAAACATCTGCTACACTGTCTTACTCTTTTTTATGTATTTAAGGCCTGTACCTCAAGCAACACCCCTGTTCCTGACCTCAGAAGTCTGTTTTGAGAGGTACACAGTGTCATTGCTCAGCATAGCTCTCTTAAAAGATCTTTCCTCCTACATCTTGTTTTGTCTGCTGTACTCCTCAAATTTCTTGTGTTTCGTGTGTTTCTGCCACATGGTTAGAACTTTATCACTGTGCTTAGAACTGGAAACAAGTTTTACTACATTTGTGTGAAATCCATGAAACTTCAACTGCAGACACAGGTGTCTGGAGGAAAAACATTGGCTCCTGACAACCTTGCTAGCATGTCAGATGTAGAATGTATGCTTAATTACATGTGAGAAGCTTAATAAAAATGTGTATGTGAGGAATTTACTGTCCTGTGAACATGGAGGATAATGTAAATAAGTAAGGAAATTTTATTTTTAATTGAAACAGTCCTTTAAGTTTGGTTCAAAGCAGTGCTGATACATACTACAGTACTGAGGGGAATCTTGGCATTTCTAGAGAAGACTGAGCCTAGGTTGCCTTCTAGTGGCTTACATAAAATTACAAGATCACAGAATTTTTAGGGTTGTAAGGGACCTCTGGAGTTCATCTAGTACAAACTCCCTGCCGAAGCAGGGTCACCTCTAGAGCAAGTTACACAGGAAGGTATCCAGGTGGGTTTTGAATGTCTCCAGAGAGTGAGAATCCACAACCTTCCTGGGCAGCCCGTTCCAGTGCTCTGCCACTACATAAAATTAAACTGCCCTGGTTACATTGTGAAGTTCAGAAAATGGGTTGATATGTTCCTTCAGCCTCTGACAGCTCCACCTTAACAAAGGAACAGAGAATTGAATGGTGTAGAGAGAATGCAGCTCTTCCTTTTTTGGGTCAGTGCCATATAGGACAGGTTCTTCTGGAACATGGTCCTTACTGGATGGGGCTTTTATTTATTTATCTAACTGACAAAGAGAAAGGTCATCTGGTCGAGAGTTGAGCTTTCTGTATTCTGAAGGAAGGCTTTTTTTTTTTTTTTAAGGCCACATGGCAGTCCTTTTATTGTAACACATTATTACACTCCCAGGAGCTTCTGCTGCATCTTCCTCTGCCCAGACCTTCCTTCCTCAAGTGCAGGTACCCTTGGGGCTGCTGTGACCACTGAAGCTTTGCTTTCAGGGCTGGTGTAGTAATCACAGAATCAATTAGGCTGGAAAATACCTCTGAGATCAGTGAGTCCAACCTATGACCAAATAGCACCTCGTCAACTAGACCATGGCACTAAGTGGAGCACCAAAGGGAATGGCAGAAGATTGTGTCAGGGAACATTACAGGGATATTACAAGACTCTTTACGCAGAGGGTGGTTGGGCACTGGAACAGGCTCCCCAGGGAAGTGGTCACAGCACCAAACCTGACGGAGTTCACGAAGCATTTGAACAACGCTCTCAGGCACATGGTGTGATTCCTGAGGTGTCCTGTGCAGGACCAGGCATTGAACTCGATGATCCTTGTGGGTCCCGTCCCAGTCAGGTTATTCTGTCAAGTGCTACGTCCAGTCCTTCCTTAAACACCTCCAGGGACGGTGACTCCACCCCCTCCCTCGGCACTACATTGCAATGTGTAATTACCTTTTCCGTGAAGAAATTCCCCTAGATTCCAACCCACCCGTTCCCGGGCGCAGCTTCAGCTCTGTCCCCCCACCCTGTCGCTGTCGCCTGTGGGCAGAGCGCCGCCCGCCGTTCCTCACCCAAGATGGCGCCGCCCGCCTCAGCGGGGCGCGCTGCGCCTGCGCGGGGGTGGAAGTACCNAGGGCGCGAGGGGATCGAGCCGGGGCAGCGTCCTCTACTCGGCCCTAGTGAGGCCACATCTGGAGTGCTGTGTCCAGTTCTGGTCTCCTCAGAACAAAAGAGATAGGAGCTGCTGGAGAGGGACCAGCGGAAGGCTAGAAAGATGATGAGAGGTCTGGAGCAGCTCTCTTACGAGGGGAGACTGCGGGAGCTGGGCCTGCTTAGTCTGGAGAAGACAAGACTGAGAGGGGATCTCATCAATACATATAAATACCTCAAAGGCAGGTCTCAGGAGGATGGTGCCAGAGTGTTTTCTGTGGTGCCCAGCGACAGGATGCAGAGCAGTGGCCATAAACTAAAGCAGAAGAAGTTTCACCTCAACATAAGGAAGAACTTCTTTACACTGAGGGAGGCAGAGCACTGGAACAGGCTGCCCAGGGAGATCGTGGAGTCTCTCTCTCTGGAGACATTCAAAACCCAGAAACCCACCTGGACACCTTCCTGTGTCACCTGCTCTCGGTGACCTTGCCTTGGCAGGGGGGTTGGACTGGATGATCTCCGGAGGTCCTTTCCAACCCTAACCACTCTGTGATTCTCTCTTCTCACAACTTCACCCTGCATAGTAACAAGTCTACAGAAACGTGGACAGCTCATATTTCTTTTTAACATGCTCCTGCAAAAATGTAATGTACAAAAACATGCAAGCAGTTTTGGTTGTGTAGAATGCAAGGCACTGCTCCATGGGCAGACCTATATTCTGGGTTTTTACAGGCTGGCAGGAAGGATGTGGAAAATCTCTTAAGGATTTTATTGGGTCTGATCAAAGACCTGTTAAACCAGTATTCCAGAGACTTTTAGTGGAAATATAAAGGCTTTTATGAGCGAAACACCTGTAGAATTGTACATATGTGAAGCCGGCAAAAGAAATAGTAGGACAAATATTGAAAGGATGCTGCATATTAATGTGAAAAAAACACAGTTCTCTGTGAAGCTGTCCTTGGCAGTAAAATTAGGATAGTGTGTTTGGCAAGGCCTGCACTCTGATAAGCTGCAGCTCAAATGATTTGTCAAGAGCAGACCCTGCTCCTGAAGTGCACAAGGAGGGTTACAGGATTGTGTCCCTTATCTTATGTGCCATTTCTTTTCCTGTTACTCCACCATGAATTGGTTATGGAGAGAGAGATGGTGAGCAGCAGTCTGCTATTTATTGAGGCTACAGTAAGTAGAATCCTGGAGCAAATGACCACCTTGTCAACAACTGTTGACGCCTGAAGGGTGTAAAAGATTTGTCCAAAACCTAGTTCACCATTGCCAAACAGGAATAATGTCAGTGGTGTGGTGAGGCCTTGATAGCTTGACAGCCTTCATCCCCAGTATTGTATCCAAATAATTTTCCCCCAGATGCTTGTTGGGAATCCAGGGGTATGGGAATGTGAGTGGATGGAACTTGGGAAAGAGTGAGTAGTGAAATAAATACAGAGATTTTGTGAATAACCATCACTTTCTCCAGCAATGCCTTGAGTTTTGTCGTGCTGATTTTCCCCACAGATTGTGACAGTGCCCATTAGCAGACATGTAGGGAAACAGGAAAAAGCTCTATGTGTGTACTGACATATTCCAGAATATCCCCTCCAAGCTGAAAAACCCTGACCTCTGATTATTCCTCAGCTGGAAGTGATTCCATGCTGGTATTTATCCTTGACAGTCATCTTTTTGTAACTTTTTCAGTTCTGTTTGACCACACCTGTGGCTGAGATTACTTGAAATGCACTCAGTATGATATGGGGATTAAAGCTGTGAATTATTATGGCAGGACTGGTTTGGTACTGGAGGTGTAGAACTGGAAATGCCTGTCACTGAATCCAAGACCTGATATCTCAAATTACTGCATAATCTATAACATTCTGTTTTCCATTGAAAGTCCACACTAGCAAGGCTGGCTGTGCAAAGATTGAAGGTCTGCCCAACCCAGGGGCTCAGGTGGTGTCCCAAGGGGATGTCCACAGAAGAGTTTAGGAACAGAGTCACTTGATGTAGCTGTAGGAGATACTGAATGCTATTTTGGGGATTTGTGGGATTAATTTTTTCCCCCCTTTTTGTTTTTCTGTTGGAGTGAGTAGCTGGAAGCATTTTCTATCTACATACTCAATTTTTATCTGTAAATGAATTGTCGTCAAGCCTTTAAAGCTTCTTAACTAGCTCAAATGTTACATTGTATTCACAACATCATTTTTAAGTGAAACTGCATATGCAAATATAAATAATGCGTTACTAGAAGTCAAACTAGGGTTTTAAAATGAATATCTGGACAACTCTGAATTTTTCTACACTTTGCTGAGCTGCTTTTTCACTTGAACCAGAGGAGGGAAGGTAGCTTGCTTTGCAGTGCCTAGTGATGTTCAATGCATAACAATGAGGTGAAGATTATCATGAGTCTACTTTCATGCTGTTCTTAGCCCAGGTAGTGCTCAGTGAGTCTGAGTGTGATTAATGTTTATTCGCTGATTGCTCTTTGAAGAGTCTGCAGATGAAGGAGTGGATTTTGGTGAGAATGAGTTAGCAGTGGAAGGTGGCATGAAACGAGGGAAATGAAAAGGATCTGACTGCAGTGTAATCTGTTCATTTTGTGTAGTTTTCTTGAAATCACATTATCACCACTTTTAGCTGATATTTGATTGCTAGAAAGTGTGTTACTTGGTAAATAAACTTTCCACAGCTGGGAGCAACCCTGATGCTACTTTGGTAAAGCTGGGTAATACTTATGGGAGGATGCACTGTATGCTGATGGAAAAACTCAAAGATTTATAAGATCTCTTGATAAGATCCTTTTAAGTGGAGCAGCATGCTTTGCTCAGGAGAGGGTGTGGTGGCTCTAGCTACAGTCCCTTTCTGGGGGTGCCCAGAAACTGCAGGATCTGCTCTTTGCAGCAGGAGGAATTTGGTCTTGCTCATCCCTTATCTGAGCTACAATCAGAGGAAAACTCGTGTTCCTTATCTCAGCTGACAAGTGCTGCCTGTCTTTTGCTGTGCTTTGTCCTGTAAGAGCCAGAGGTGTTTGGATTCTTTTTGTTTGTCTTTCTTTTGGGAGGAGGCTTGATAATGTTCCTGTATGGGTTTCCTATGTCAGCTGTTCCTTCATTTTTGAAACTGGATGAACTGGCAGATATTTGGTTGGCAGTGGCTTCGTTTAGGCAAATATAAGTAAACTTGATAAATGGGCATGTTGACACATGTTTGTCTTCAGATGATTCAAAAAGCATGATGATATTTTTTCTAGGTAGCTCTTTAAGTTTTTTTTCAGCAATGTGTGCTGCTGACCTTACCTCAGAGTTGCCTGGTGGTGTCTCTGCTGCGCTGGTAATTTTTTAAGGGTTTGAGTTTGTGTTTTGGCTTTCGCCTCCAGTTTGCAGTTCTCTTGTTACTGTTTTGTAAATAGTGAAACTTACAGACGAGGCACTTAAATGTTGATTAAAATTGTTGAAAAGGTAGCAACTTGGTAAGCCAGATATTCTGATAAACCCAAATGATATTTGCCTGCAGCAGGCAACTCACTTCTTACTTCATTTCCTTCTGCATTTTTGTATTTAAGTTTTGCATTATAAACTGAACAAAGAAAAAAACAGGTTTAAAGTTTTTTTTTTCGCCATGGAATTGCTTAACAAAATCTTTTAGAAGGACACCAAATGCTTTATGTGTTATTTTCATCAATGGATTAAAGCTGCTTGCCTAGTAAAATAGGAAACCTTGTCTTTAGGAAGGATGGGATGATTTTTGATACCGGTAGAGAAATGGTTTTTGAGCTGTGTTGTTAGCTCAGTTAGCAAAGTTCAAAGTAAATGTAAGAATAAAGTAACTAAGAATAAATGCACATTTTTTCTTCACTGTGAATTAAGTAGTCCAAAAATGTTTAAAATATGAGTGGTGAAGGTTGTCAAGTGTCCTTTTGGGTAGAAATGGGCTATCATTATGTGAGCTTTGCTGCTAGTCGGCTGTGTGTGTCACAGTGTGATGAGCTGCTCTGCTGGGACTTTTTTATGTGAGAGTAGCAGGGTACAACCATCAGGTGCGTGTCAGGGACTGGTTACCCACGCAGAAAGTTGTCCGTGCTCGGAAGGAGGGATCTGCAGCCCCTGGCTCGGCCGTGCTGCTGGGCCCAGCCGGGCAGGGATGCTGCGCCGGGGGCTGGGTGAACATCCCCGCCCGGCACAGCAGAGGGCACCGCTTGTTTCCAGATGTCGCAGGAAAAGCAGCACGTTTGAGGAATTTCCTATTTAATTCCTTGAATACCGTGTTTGAAGGGAAACCATTTATTAAGAAGAAACGTAACTGATTTTGTCTGAAGTTCAGATAGAAGGGATTGGATTGCTATCAGTACATTATAATAACTAATTTCTGAAAGATAGAGATTAGAAATTATTCTTCCAGCCACATACATATTTTTAAATTAAATTAGCCACAGATTCGTTGCTGAAAGGATTCGTAAGTTTGAGGAGGGCATCTGTGTATTTAAATGTCGTGCCACTAATATTTAAAAAATAAAATATCAGTATTCATTAAGAAAGAAAACGAAAATATATTTTAATAGGTCATATAAAGAGCTGGTTTTTTATGTTTTAGGGGAGAAATTAAAAACTAAAACACAAAAGTGACAATTTTAAAGGAATGTATTACATTTCTGACAGCTACACGGGTTCTTTAAAGAGAATGTGTAGTTGTCTTGCTTGTGCAGTATCTGGGCATCCTCAGGTTAAAATAATATATGACCCTGAATGTTTTGAAATCAAACAGTAAAAAAATTTCAGAATTATTTTCATCTAATAATTGATGGGAAGTATTCCTTTCAATCTCTCTTCCCACCTAAGTTAGCATTTAGAAGATGATTTTCCTGAAGTTGCAGTTATTTGGGAGCAAAAATGCTGATTAATATTAAGTGCAATTTTCACTTGTAATTTTCATAATGTAATATTTCTTAGGACACCCATAATCTTTGTGTGGCTGGAATGCTTTGCTAGTGCCAATAAATAACTAATAAATAATATTCTTGGTTTGATTACAAATATAACAGCATTTTATAAAACCTATATGCCAAGCACAGAGGTTACTCTTTTAGCTGGATTATCTTCTGAACAGCTCAGGTGCTGGAAGCTGCTGACTGAGAGAGGGACTTGCCAGTTGTGGGGTTTGCGAGATCTGGAGTGAGTAGTCTTTACGTGGAAGTTTCTCTTGATTGCTTTGCCAGATTGTAATTCTGCATTTGAGAAACTTGGGTTATGTGTGCTCGTGCTATGCTGTGAACACGTCCTCGTGCTTTCAGGTTCGTGCCAAATAAGGATTCTGTCTCAGCCTTCTCAGCATCCTCTCAGCTGGATCTGCTCGAAATGCTGGTTTGTATTAAAGTAGGAATGAGCCTGTTTGTCCTTCTTTTGACCTCTGTGAAGGAGCAGTTCCGCCTTGTGAATGCTCTGGCTGAGGCACCAAAACTTGTCTATTCTGACTTGGGTTTGTCCCAGCTGTAGGCACAGGTGGGTCTGTCAGACGACCTGACCTGCTTTGCATGTGACAGAAGTGCTTGCATGACAGGATTTTGTAAAACTCAGGCGACGTTGAAGCAGCACTGAAAGGGAGTAGACAGGACTTCTGATGTTGGACAGCAGAGGAGTGATGCATGCTGCCCCTTTGGAGGACATAATTATACTACAGTAACATTGTTGCTGCTGCCTATCACAGAGGTGTACTCAGGGACACGAATTCGTGTGGGAGGGCGCTGGGCCCTCTGTCCTTGATTGATTTGAGGAAGATGAAGATCACAGCTGTGGAGCAGTTGTCTCCTGGAACTCGCTCCTTCAAATAGCTCTGGGTTGGCAAATGGTTGCTTTGGCATTGCTGGAGGTCCGTGAGTGGTAGGTGATATGCCTTTGATGACTGGCTGTCAGAGTGAAATCCCCAAAATTAAACTGTCTTGGGATTGCCAGTATTACAAAGAAAAGGAAGTGCATGTCAGCTGCCTCGGCTTGACTGAGATATCTGGAAGGAGGTGCGTGTAACCATAATGTAACAGTTAAATGGGAATTGAAGTCCTTTCTAGTGGTTACTGTTATCAACAGGATAATTACATCCATGTTGCTGCGGGAGATCCCAGTTATTCTCCTATTATGACTATTGAAACAGCATTCTATCCCCTAGGAACCTGGAAAAAAAAGTGCCTGGAAGAGCAGGGTGGTGGTAAATAGAGAAAATGTTGGTCTGAAGCTGAGACAGTGCTGTTGTGTGGGATTGCCGGTGTCCCATTCCAGCATGACAACGTAAAAGGCAGGGACACACGTGTAATTGTTCAGAGAAGTGATGCAGAGTTCTGTCTGAGCAGTCAAGCTGCACAGGCAGATAACGTCGGCTGTTCTTAGGACTGTGTGTGCCCATCTGGTTAGATTTTCTTTTTAATGGAATCCATGCAGAAGGTTCACCTACTTTCTGTGATTTAGATGCTAATGTTCTCTTTGTTTGCTAGAAAGTGATCCTTGAAAGGAACTTCGAGTTTTAAATTCTATATAGAAGTTATTTAATTTCAAGAAAAATAAGCAGCTTTATTGTGACCAAATTCTGTGCTATTTTGTGTTGTGAAATAAAGTCTTTGCTCAGTGTTGTTTAGTAAATGATCCACCTGCCTAGTCAACAGCGTATTTTCAAAGCTGCATTTGAAATTCTTTATGAAAGTCTTGTTTTGCAGTTTCTTTGCTGTGTATCCAATCAAAATGTGAAGGTGAATGGAAAACCTTCCTTTTACTACAAACACAGAGAAGCTGGTATTGAGTCAACCAGTGCATCAGGTTGTGCATTTAGAAGACTTGTTGGGTAAGCCTTGGTGGTTTGGGTAGTATTACAGTGTGTTGGCAGTATGACTTTCTGGTTTTAAATGGGCAGCTGGTTGATGAAAAAATTTCAAAAAAGGGTCTAGAAGCAACAGATGATTAATTTTTATGATACAGCTGTGCTGACCTTCGCCTCCCCAGATGTACTCTAATGGTTTATGCTATTCCCCCTGATCACATGCTCAGTTACATAAAGTCACAGGGAAAAAAAGTATGTTTTTAAATTTTAGTCATGTGTGTCACTGTATATTATACCGAAACACCCAGACTCAAACACAAATACACAATAGTGTAAACCTTTGACTCTTCTGATAATGGGCAGGGATAGCCATAATTGACTAAAAAAAGTCACCTTAATTTACATTTACTCTGATAGCACAATATTTGTTGTAGGACATATGAGATTAGTCTGTTAATTGAAAAAATTGACATTTGTTTTGTGAACAGTACTGCTACACTTGAGTGAGCAGCATGTAATAAGGCATTGGTAACTTAAATATGTTTGCAAAGTATTTTGAATAATTATGCTCTTACATGAGTTGAAGAACAGTTTGTGTACTGCATCTCAATGATAAGGTTAACAAATACCCATCTTCAAACAGAAAAAAGCTGCAAACAGCTTTTTCAATGGAGATTTCTAGACAGTAAAGAAGTTTTGATACTAAAAGTACAGTTCAGGAAAACCTGTTGAATATTAGGCACAGCATACAAATCCTATTCCTGTGATCTTTTAGCTCTTTTGAGATTTACATGATCCTACTTGAAAACTGTAATTATGAGAGACAAAGATAGTTTTCACCATGGTATTTTACTGGTTTAGTACTACATGTATTTGCTTAATTGTTATTTGCATCTCTTTTAAAAATGTGCTTACTTCACAATATTACATTGTTCATTATTATGAAGGCAGTATAGACACAAATACATACATTTAAGCATATCATGTGTTCTCCACACAGCTGAGATATTTTTAATTAGAAATTGTTCTGGATGCAAAAATTAAACTAGGTGTGGAATATGCTGCATTCATCAGTCAGCGTTGTGAGTACCAAAATATGGAGATTGATGACGCAAGGTTGTTAATGAACATAAATTTATATCAAATAGTGTGTGATGAAACTTCTGTTGTTTTTAAAATTGAAGTGTAATCCTTTACTAATCTGCAATCAAAATATAATTTTAAACACTTTTTTAAAAAGTATAATTTTACTATGGGAAGTTGGCTTAACATTTGTGTCTGTAGCCAAGCAAAATCTTCCAATGCTCTTTGCCAAGTATTGACAACCCTTATAACTTCCTGTAACTGTGTTTGCTTCCCTTTGGACAATGCTATTAAATATTAATAACCCTATTCTTGGTAACACTGAAGTTTAGTCCTCTCTATATTTCTTCTTTTTAGGATGAGAAAGGTTGGTAAACAGGAACTGTAGCTTGGACAAGTTGGAAAATGAAGATATTTTTCAGTGAAAATAATTTATTTCTGCATTACATTTCAAAATACCCCTGTAGATATTTTTATGCAGTAGCCTCTTTCTTAATTAGTTACAGTTCTTCCTATGTGGAAGTCAGTAAAGCAGTACAGTTCTTGTATTTCTTGTTTAGGAGTTACGTGCCAGAAGGTTTTATGGCTTGCATGGTATTTGTATTGTTGAAAGTATGATGCGTACTTATGTAACTGATCTTAGACTACTGATTTTTAGCCTGGAGATGATCACTGGACTGACTTTGACTGACATAAGGCACTGAATTTCAGCCAGAGACTTCTGCATTTACCCCAGCAAGTGTATTTCAGATAAATTTGTGGACTTAAAAATTGATAAATAGCCTTTGCTCTCTCATGAGACCCTGCCTGGAGTACTCATTCGTTTATGGGGTCCCCATTATAACACCCAGTATATGAAAGATGGAGCAAGTTCAGAGGAGGCCACAAAAATGATTGCAGGGCTGGAGCACCTCTCCTGTGAAGAAGACAGGCTGAGGATTGGGGTTGTTCAGCCTGGAGAAGGGAAGGCTATGAGAAGACCTTGCTGTGTACTGTCAGCATAAAGTAAAAAGTCCTCTCAATCTTTATTAGTAGGGCCTGTAGTAATGGGACAAGGGGCAATGGTTTTAAACTGGAAGAGAGTGGATCTAGGTTGGACAAAAGAAAGAATGGTGAGGGTGGTGAGGCACTGGAATAGGAGGCTGTGGATGCCCCATCCCTGGAAGTGTTCAAGGCCAGGTTGGATGGGGTTCTGAGCAGTGTAGTCCAGTGGCAGGTGTCCCTGCCCGTGGCAGGGGCCGTTAGCACTGGGTGACCTTTAAGGTCCCTTCCAGCCCAAACCATTCTGTGAGAAAAGTGTCAATTGTAATATGTGTGTGTTAAGAAAGCAACATCAAAGTTTCTTTCCAGTGTTACTTCTGGTGTTTTCAGCCTTATGAGCGCAGTTGGATATCCAGTTAATGTAACTATCTAAATGGGATTTCCTAGAGGCTTTTTATTAGTGTTACTGTCGTTATTTAGGACTAAATTGATAACTAAAGTAGGATATTCTTCATATTCCAGTGCTTACAGCTTAGCTGGTTTCAAATGGAGTGGCAAGAGCAGCTCTAAGTTCGCCAGTTTACGACTAAGATTTAAAATACTGTCAGATTGTTTTGTCCAAGCTGCAAAGAAGGTTTATGGAGTAGATCATGCTGTCTCAGATGTTCCACAGGGGAGAGGGTGCTCTTCTCCAGAGAATTCAGTTCAGTATGCTCACAGGTGTGCTGGGTCTTTGAGAATTCCAGCACACTGTATACAGCAGGCACTGCAAGATTTTACCTTCACGTTAGCAGTGAGAGTGGAGTTCTGTGCCTATGTTCTTTAAAGCCTAATCCTGAAGTATTAACAAAAACAAGGACTCAGGGCTTTCATGAGGAGGTTTTTACAAAATACTATTAGGCTTTGACAGTAAAATCCAAAATCCACCAAAAATCTTAATATCTGGAGTGAAGTTGGAATGATGCTTTGCCAAAACAGTTACTGCTTCTCATCAAGGGATGGTTAAATGCTTCATTTCAGCTTCTTACTTCCAACCTATTTGGCTGAAGAGTTTGGTTTGGTTTGCTTTTTAAAATAAAACCATATTTCTTTACTATGCTGAGGAGAATTTATGGATGTTCCTCTTTTGATTGAAACAGCAGAAGTTTGCTTTGCTTTCTGGTGGTTCTTTAGGGGTGCTTGTAGTTTTAAAATTGTGATGAGAAATAACTCTGGATAATTAAAACCTGAAGTACGCAAAGTTTTTGAAAGTCAATAAAAATTTAATAAAGAATGAAAATATAGCAGTCAGTTTCCCTCTTATAGTCAGAACAGAGCTGTTTCCCTTGCTTTTCCAGTCATAAAATCTGAAAGTTTTTTTCCCTCCAAAAGTTAAAGTTTTGGAGGAAAGTCTTCTAGTGCTCACTGTGTTCTTCTTGAATATCACTATGTAGTACCACATTATACTGAAAAATGGTTCTGTTTTCTTATCCCCTCTCCTACTTTTTTTCAAAACTTACCTTTAAAAAGTTTGGTGCAGATACTATCTGTGTTTATTCCAAAACTATAGAATTTGGAGTTTGCTACCGTTGATGGTGCAATTCAAATAATTTCTGAGACTGGGAGGAAATGAAGGAATATGGCGTCTGCTAGAACTCTTAGTTACACTGTTATTTATTCTACTGGCCTGTAGATGTTAAATAATTAATATTAGATGAGAATTCTTATAACTAAAATAATTCCCTCATACAATTCAGAACATCCTACCTGGTGTGCAAGTGCTGTCTTCATGGAAATTTGGGCTTGTAACAATTGTCACAAAGGAAGTGATTCATATGATGCTTTTTATAAATATCTTGTATATATATCTGTCTATCTTGTAAATATCTAGCAGAGAAGCTTCCAGTTTTCTCCTTGACTGCTTTGAAAGCTCTTCTTTGTGACTTTGCAGTCATTAATCTTAGATTTTTCCCTAAATTACTGCTTTGAATCACAAATCCTCATTTTATGCTTTCTCTTTGGACTCTTTTCTCTTCAATAGTTTTATTAAATAACACCAATCTTGCATTTGTTTAAGCTTTGTTCATTATTTACTCTTCAAAACCTTTTGTTAACAAGAAGTTTAAATCAGTTCTTCATTTTAATCTTTTTGTATAGAATAAAGTGGAAAAGTTTCTTGTTTAAAGGAAACTGAAAAGGTCTTCCTCGTCTTTGTGGCTGCCCACTTTGGGTTGTAAATTGAATCTGTGGGGAAAAAGCATAAACTTCAGTTGTTTGATATATTTTTTCTATGGAACAAAACCTCAGGCCACTCATTGGGGAGCAAAAAGGGCTGTGTTCTGGGGACAAAAAATGCAAAACAGACAGTGGACTTTAAAAGAATAGATTCTGTGTTCATGCTGTCTTTGGTTAAAATTGTGCCCGTGCTGTATGTGGGGTGATGTGCTGTTATTTATGAGCCTTAATAGGTGAATTTTGTGGCTTTTGTATTTAGTTATGTGTATGCTAGCTAAATCCTATGTCCTTGTTTATCATTATATAACTCTGCCTAATCCAATCTTCCTATTTTCTACTCTGTTCATAGTTTCACCTGTCTGTTTTATCCATAAACATTTGGAGATTTTAAATAATAGTATTTTAAAATTTGCCTTGGTACATATTGCAGAATTAAACATTGAGATTCAAAAGAATTCTAGAATAGCCTTACACATTTTTGAATCACTGACGTCATGATGATGTCTATTGTATGTGCTGTCCATGTATGAATGGCACATACTAACAAGCAATTTGAAGATTGTCTTCCTTAATACGGCACAAGATGACTGTCATTGGCAAATAAGAGGGTAACAAGTAATTTGATACTTTTTCCAGTGGTTGTCAAATACTAGAATAGAGATGGAGAAGAGATGGTTCTTGTCTTTGCATTACTGTTTGTATTCAAGTCCAAATGATGCTCCTGAGTTATATTTCATCTTAGACTTCTAATTTCATAGAATCATAGGATGATCTGAGTTGGAAGGAACCTTAAGGAACATCTGGTTCCAACGCTCCTGCCATGGGCAGGGACACATTGCACTAGACCAGGTTCAGAGCCCCATCCTACCTGGCCGTAAGCACTTCCAGGGCTGGGGCACCCCCAGCTTCTCTGGGCAACCTGTTCTTCCATGTACTACAGAATACGAGCAAGTCACGTACTGCATATTGCAAGTACAGGTATTTAGCAGATTTTGTTCCTCTTTATTGTTTACTCTTTCTTGTTATATCTGTTGATAATAAGTGAGTAGGTGAACCCCTGGCCTGCAGAGCTATAGCTTTTGTTGTTTGAAAAAAAAATGGTAGGCACAGGTCTTCTTCAAAGGCGTAATTTATATAATACAGTGGTTAGTGCTATATACTGAGGCGGTTACTGATGGTGTTTTCTGCATCTCAGGATGTATCTAAACTGTGGGACAGGGTTTAAAAAATTTGAAGGAAGAAAAAGAACTATTATGTCTTGTCCCTTGGGCACAAGTACAAGTGATAGAGATCCAAGGTGGGCAGTGTGGGATGTTTTGCCCAGTGCAGAGCTACTTTAGAAGAGGAGACAGAAGGTCTGTGACTGCTCGAGGTGTGGAGGGCTGTGCAGGTTTAGTGGGAATGCTGTCTTGCTAGACAATGGCTATACAGTGGAATGAGCCTGAATATTCAAAGCTTAGTTGGTTTTTTAGAAATGTAGATTAGGCGCTTACTAGAGGCTGGCTGTATTTTTAGAGTAAATAAGTAATAAATGTTAATGTCAGCTCTTATACTTCTGGAATATTTTTTCCTTAAACTTTTCTTTCTAATACAGGAAGCAGAGTTTTTTCTTAGCGAAAGCTCTAAAATCACTCATCTCTGCTAGGCACAAAGTTGTGAATGTGTTCAAAGTTGAACGTAGAGAAGTTATGTGAACTTATTTGGTCAAGGGGAGACTGAGAGCTGTTCACCCCCGAGTTAAGTTAAAGGTGTGACGCCTAAAGTTTGAGTGATATTCTGAGATGAGAATAAGATGCATGGAACTTCTCAATAAGGACTCATCATCATTACAACAAATAGTTTAATGTATAAACAGAAGGCAGGACCCAGAGAAAATGCTTTGAGATGTAATTGCTGGTATGCTTGTATGTTGAAATTTCAGTCACTGTAGTCATATGTCAGTCCTCTTCGTGCTCCTCTTGAGTGTTCAGTGCTGTTTTTGGGACAGCCTCAGTGTCTGGGAAACTGTGTTGGTGAAAACAAAGCTTGATGGTTATTCTTTGATAAATTCAGGAGAGTTCTCAAGTTGGCAATGCTTCTTGTGCTGTTTCTGGATGGAAGGCCTTTAACTGCTAGATGTCAGATTTTGTGCTGTAGTGTCTGAGTCAGTCCTGCTGTCTTCAAAGTGATGCTCTTCTGCATGGTGGAGTTTTGACTTAAATACAGCTTGTTGCATTCAAGTAAAACGTAGTAAAAGAGAAACATTTGGTAAATAAACTGCATTAATCCCTATGAGCTGCTACCCTAGTAATGCCTTCAAACACTTAAAAAAATCCTGGGATTTAGGTTTATATCTAAGCAACAGTGCACAGTTCCAGTAGTTAAAAGGTATGGAAAATTAAGGTTTGCTGGGCTAGTAGATAGTGGAATTTTTTAGGTTGCTTGTTGAAATAAGTGCCTTATCAATATATACTTATTCAGTGGGTAGGTTAATATATTTGTTTTGTTTTAATATTCTTTTTAGCAGGCTCCAGTCATCTTTCCTGAGTAAAATAGTACATGTTGAAAGTGGTCTCAGGATGTTATCTGTTCAGACCCCTTGTGCCAAGCAGGATGAACTCAGTTCAGGTTGCCCAAGGCCTTTTCCAGCCCTGTTTTGGGTATCCAAGCTGTTGAGGCCCTTACCTTTGAGGCATAACACTAATTACTGCAAGTTGGTTTTTTTCCATATTGTTGTGTTGTGTGATTAACTTTGGACAGAAAGGTCTGCTAGCTACGGCTGACAGTGCTGAGGAAAAGAAACGTTATAGTTACAAAGGGTTGTGCTCTTTGCATGCTGCTTGATGTTAGTATGTCTTTCACCTCTTAATTATAGCAATCAGATTACCAACCTCCCATCTCTTCTCATCCATATCTCGCACATTCCACTGTGCATTCTGCTTGCCTTTGCAAGCAAACATAAAGCACGTAGCCTGGGTTTTCGGATATTTTGCTCAGTGGGTGGGATAGGGCCACCCTGCTTGTACAGTCATAGGCTTTGCTCCAGAAATAGTATGTTACATTCCTCCACTGGAGTTTCTTCTTTTGTTTGGATCCTGCTGGGGTTTAAATCTATGACTTTTCCCACTCTGTGGTTAATATGTATCATCTTGGAGAGTTCTGTCGCTGAAAGAGCTGCTATTTTTTTCATTGAACTATGCACGCCGAATGTGATTGGTATCCAAATATTTATGAAAAAAACTTTTAAATCCAGAAATTAGAAGGAAAATTAAACAGATTTGGCATTTAAGAAGGAGGAGGGTAAAAAAAAGCCTTTATACTTCAGGTACTTGAAAAGAATGTGCCATTTGTTCTTCTGAATTTCGTAATAATCTTCAGTTTTTGTGACTTGACGTTATCAATGCATCATCTGTTAGAGCTGCATGGCCAACACTCCTTGAGAATCAGAAAAGTAGAGTGCTTAATAAAGTGTGTTACCCTGTTATTGTACAGTCTTACTCTTTTTCTGTAATGCTAGTGTGGAGAATCCCGTTAAGGAGATTTAGAAGTTGTAGAGGAAAGCACTCAAAATGTCATTAAATCTCTTTAAATGCTTGAGATAAGTTACTCTTTAATGAGATCTGCTGTAGGTTATGCAGAAAATGGGAGAAAATACTGCATTTTGTCTCACTCTGTTTCTAGACTGTCCACAAAAAAGTCCTTGATGGCAGTAACTAATGGCATCTCTTGAGAATTATTGTATACATAAATCAACTATTTGTGCTCTTGAGAAGTTCCTCTCCAGGATGCAGAATAGAGAATGCTGCAGACTTGTAGGTCCGTGACAGAATTCTAACAGATTCCTGGTGGCTTCTTGGAAAACTGTCCACAATGAAGAATGGCAAAAAATTTCTTCGTACATTATCGTCTGTATTTTAGTTTAATCTGTTTCTAGTAAGCAATGATCACATCTGTCAGTGTGTAAAGATAGCATTTGTCTGTTGTGTACAGAGATTATTTCACAGGCAAGTTTGCACATGCGAGAATTTTTCATCTGTGTTTTTTCCTGCCAGGAAAATAAAGAAGAGAGACGTTATTAACTAGAATGGACCATTTTTAGGTGATGAAAACAGGAAATCCGTAGGATATTCGTGTACTCACCTTCATGAAGTGCTGTGAGATTTTTTCAGTGTAGGGAGCCCTACCGAGCATGCCATTGTATGAAGGCAACATGAATGAGGTGAATGCCATTTAATGAGTGTAATTGCCAGTTTACTGTGAATTGTATTAATTGCTTAGCAAAAAAATCTCACTGTTGCTCAGTGTGTTCAGATGTCATTGCTAGTGACATCTATGTAGATAATGGAAGAAAATCCCCTTCAGACCAAACTTAGAAGTTCTCTTGATCCTCTCTACTAGTTCAGGCTTTTTCCCAATTATCTACATGTAAGAAAAGAAGTTCATTTGGTGTTATGGATCATCTAGTGTGGTGTCTGATTCCACTATCATTGAATTAGTTCAAACCATAGGTGGACCTGCTCATCTCCTGTTGAAGTGTGAAAACAAAGCTGCTCTTTACCCAAGGTCTGAATTTGTCTATGGAGTATATGTTTGTTACCCTGCAAATGATAACATCCTGCCATTGTCAATATTTTTGTTTGTTTTTTTTTGTTTGAGAGTTGTGGGGGGGTTTTGTTGGTTTGTTTGTTTGTTTTTTCTTTGGACCAATTATCTTATTAGTTTGCCTTTCAGTGAAGAATAATTGAAAATAATCTGGGATGATATGATAGTAATCCTTGTCATCCAGAGTTTGTGTTGCTGCCATGTTCTTATCTTTGCCCTTCAGTGGAAGACCTCTGAATTTTGTGCTTTTTTATGCTTTAGTTTCCCTTGAAACAGGTTTTGGTATTTCAGTATGAACACTGATTTGTAANNNNACACTGTATTTGAATCCTTTGCCCAAAGAAAGGTATTTGGGGGGGGGGGTTAATTTTGAAATGTTTACGTCTATCTTATGATTTATATATTGATTTAAAATTTTCTTCTGTCCTCTTAATTAATATAATAAATCACATTTAAATATGTCCTCTTACTGTTTCCAGCATTTTGCATTTTTTTCTTGGCGCACTTACAAACGCACCCTGTGTAATTAATTTTCATGGATTTGAATTTAGAATGCATTGTGAAATTCAAACAATGCTACATTTGGATTCCCTGTATGATAGTAGCTTTCCTGTGTGAGATCCTACTGATCTGTTCGTGGTTTACCATGGCCAGGTGCTTTCTTTTTGTGGTGTGTGTGCATGTGTGCACATGTTGCACATTTTTCAGCCCTTGTCCTTGGGATGCTGCATTTAACAGTTCCTGTTTCTGAAGCAGTGAATGTACCAGGTGTCAGATCTCTAGCCTGTAATTCCCGGGACTTTGTCGTGTTAGAACAATCAGTGCTGTTCGTGTCTTCCAGCAGAGCTGGAATTCAAAACTGTCTCTTGTTTTGACTTCTCCAAGAATAAAAGTTTCAAAAAGTACAAGTGGAAAATTATGGCATTATTGTCTGTTCATATAAAATATGGATGGATTTTCAGCATCCACTTGAAGCAGTTGATGGGAAAGTGTGTTGTTGAAGCTGGCAGACCTCTGAACCTTTAATTGCTTGATTATTTGGTTTAGTTCTTCTGCTGGTTCCAAAAAGTTTGAAATCTTCCACAAAGTAATTTTAATCAATTAATTATACTAAACGTGGGGAAAATTAATAGGTTCTAATTTTAAAAATCTATTTAGCCATCTATAAAATGATTTCCTTAGATTCACTTCTGGGTATGTATTGCTTCCGAAATGCTTCTCCCTTTTCATTTGTTCCTAGCAAGGAGGCTTTTCTTACTAATTGCATTTCAAAGGTGACAGTCATAAAAAGTAGTCACTCTTGGGATATCAGGGATGGCATATGGGAGATTGAGTCTCACTTTAATATAGATGGATATTTTCACTTAGCATATGATAGTATGCTAAGTAAGCCTGTGATAGTAAGTTTTCTCAGGTTACAGAGCAGAGATGTTTGACTCCATGAAGCATAGCAGAAAGGTTTATGGTCTCGCATTTTCCCAAAGCTCCATGAGAAGAAACTCACATTTTGTTTATTTAATTACTTTGAGTTTGAAGAGCGAAAAATGAGAGAAGTGATGGTTCAATTTTTTTTTAATGTTAGATCCATCCTGTGCATGCTTTCTACTTTTGCTGCCTTTGCAAAATGGTTTTTTTCTTTAAAATAAAGATGTAAGTATTATTCATCATTAAATACTTGTAGGAATAGCTGCAAGGTACTAATTCAGGTTTGGTTTTCACTGATGAGATAACAGAGAGATGAGTGGTGTTCTTTTTGGGAGTATCTCCTACACTGGGAATGCATTTTTAAATTAACTTACCTAACCAGTAGTAGAACTGACAGATGTTTTCAGGAGATGCACACTGTTAAGCTTTTCTTTGACTGAATTAATGAAAGGTTTACCTTTAATGTGTAAAATGTTTGGTGTTGGAGAAATGTACCAGATGCCTCCTTAGAAGTCTTGCTAAAAATGTGATGAACATGTGAAATCTTTACTTGTTATTCAGTGAATGAAGCCTTTTTATATGTTGAAATTTTAATTTAAATCCTCCTTCAGACAGCATGTTTTGTGAAATGTTTTATTCTTTTTTGTTATTCATCTGTAGGTTCCTTCAGAGAAATCAGAGTCCTTTGCATCCATGTTGAGACGCTGTCCTTTAATTCAGATGGGGCCTGCCAAAGATAAAATTGCCATTGGTCGAATATTCCATGTTGTAGAAGATGATCTTTACATAGATTTTGGTGGCAAGTTTCACTGTGTGTGTAAAAGACCAGAAGTTGATGGAAAGTAAGTAATAAACTTATGGTAGGTGGTTGACATCTGTAAATGACATCCTGAAATGCTTAGCTAAAGGGACTTGGACATCTTCTGGACTGATCTTGTATAGTTTGTATGAATTCTGGGGATTAAACTGTGGAAGTTAACACATTGTGCAGAATGAAAGTATGATCATAAACAGGTCTGCATAGCTCATCATTGTCTGGAAGTCAGATTCCTTTACACATTATTGCTATCTATATTATTCCAATTTATGATGAGCAAAGGAAGTTACTGGGTGTTTAGTCACTGAAGAAAAGGGAAACAGTTGTCAATCACTGTTTATTAAAATACTTGGGAGTTTTGTGGATGTGGACCTTCAATCCTGTGTAAGTAGTCTTCTCAGGCAGTAGCTATCCCTGCTAAGTATTGATACATGAGGTGATGTACTGGGGAGTTTACACATTATATATGATAATACTTTTCATAGCAGGTGATGGGTGCTAATGTGGTCAAATACTCTGTATTGTAGCAGGTGATTTGATACAGATTTTGGTGTCAAGTTTCACTCTATCCTGAAGTAGAACAACTGTCATGGAACTAGAACAATTGTGCTGGGGAATACAGTATTTAGAGAGCTAAAAGATGAGAAAGCAACAAATTCTAGTGGAAATAGCATTTATAAACTTTCTAAACTGCCTTTAGCATTTTATAATTGTGTATTATTCAAAGATCTCTTGTCTATTTAATTTGTCTCCAGGTTGCTTTAACACTTATTCTTTAACACACAGGCAAAACACCATCTTTTTGAATTCAGAGCATCAGAATATTTTAGTCCATCTCTTTTCCCTCTGTTTTCCCTAAGAGCGGAGGAGCATCTTTGTTAATCTCCAACATCACTGTTTCTGAAACTTTAATTATAATTCCTGTGATAATCAGTTCTGAAATAGTTGATTTAACAAAAAGAGATTTAACAGAAGTAATCACACATTTGTGTGCAAGTCTGTGATAGTATTTTATCTGAGCATGTTTATACTCAACTTCTTTTCTTGACAGCTCTGTGACTTTCAGAGCAGATGTGTTTGATGTCCCAGGATGAACTGAGTCCTTCATGCCTGTCCCATTTGGCAGCAGGCAAAGATTTTCTTTGTCTGTTGCTGCTGCTGTAGTGATAATGCCCTTGTTGCTGTTTGCATCTCTTGCTAATTCTAAATTGAGATAAGCTTTGCCTTTCCCAACCCCATTCTTGCATGCCTGAGGAGTATTTCTGTATTATTCAATCTGTGACCATTCATTTGATTTTGTGGCAGAGTTCAGACTGAAACTCCCTGTTCAGCTGCACCAGCCTTCTGCCAGGTCTGCTCGTTCTGCACGTTGGGAAAGACCCCTGTGAAGCATTGAGGAGTTTATCCTTATAGACCTTTGATGTCTTCTGGGCACCTTTTCATGTCAGGACAGCTTCTCTACCCTGAATAACCCGAAGTCTACTGTCCTGAAGCCCAGATCTCTCTTCTGCCACTTTGCTTTCTCACTTTCCTTCAGCATGTAAGCTCTCATTGGTGGTCTCTGCAGCTAAGACCGACATCAGCTATCAGATTCCCAAGCAGTTCTTATCTGCCTGTGTGTAACATGTCCAGCAGAAAACCTGTCCTACTTGGGTTGTCTGGTACCTCTGGTAAGAAAATGTCACCAGGGCACTCTCTCTCATTGCTCACTCCCCTCCGCGTTTGTTCCTCCTTGAGCACACATCAGGGCATTTGAAGTGCCCTGTGACAATCAGGGCCTGCAGTCGTGAGGTGGCTTCTGGTTGTTTGACTGGAGCTTCATGCACTCCCTCTTCCTGATCACACTGCCCATAGCAGACATCCACCATGACTGTCTGTTGGTCTCCTCTCCAATTTTCGCCCATGGCTCTGAACTGCCTCCTTCCATGGTTCATGGCAAGGCTCCATGCACTCCTGTCCCTTTCTTGCTTGCAGTGCAGCCTCTTTACCTTGTCCCATGTTTGCTTGCACGTTCTTCCCAGATTTGGGGAGCGGGCAACTTTGTGTTTATCTTCAAATCCCTAACTGCAGTTCACTCACCTTGTGGATGCTGAACCCTCCACTTGCTGTCTCCTTGTGTGGTGTTACTATCTTATATTGTCATGGTGCTCTGGAATACGGGGATGGCAAGACAAACTGGGGGAAAGGAATGAAAGATGTCTTCCTTAAAAAGCTCACAGGCAAACAAGCATCTGTCTACTTCTTCCCTGCTCTCATCTTACCCTTAATGACTTGTGTCTTTCCCTGTGGTGCACGTTGCAAAGGTACAGGGGCCCAGGAAAACTGTTCTTGGAGAGGTGCTTTAGAGTCAGTTGTCCACTGAACACTGGGAGCATAAGCCTGGGGCTGAGAAGATCTCGGCCAGTTATATTTTTGGCTGCCTTTTATAATGATAAGCACAAGCAGATCCCCATAAAACTTGTTTATACTTCCTTCTCACTGGTTTTGAGTGGGAATGGAGAGATGGAATTTAATAGTCTGGGTATTTTTAATGAAATTAAATTTGGAACTAAAGATGGTAGTTCCCAAAATAATGGAGACAGCATCTACAACATGAGGATGTAGTGGCAGTGGAAATGGTACTGTTGCTACTCTATTTTTAATTGACTTAAAGCATTCATTTGAGATGTAGGTGACTGATTCAAATCCCTTTTCTCTGCAGTTCAGACCAGAAACCTGAATTTGTCTCAGACTACTTAAGTGTTTAAATGCTATGTGGACCTAATCCGCTAAATAAAAATAACTAAATAAGAAAGCAAATAATGTAAATAATTCTTGCCAACTTTTTCCAATTCGTTGTGTTTCTGGAATTGGAATTTCTAAGATTTACCTGAATTTACAAAAACTTGCAGTTTCAAGCAAACTTTTGCCATTTATGTAATGAGGTACCTCCTGAGGACATGTGCTTTTGACATTTCCTTGGTCATTTGGCTTTCTTCTCACTAGAACTCGATTATTTTCATGATATTATATAGTTTTCTTTTTCTTTATATGATGTCCTGTGCTCTTTGAAAATGTTACAGTTTACTTGGAAAGAAACAAAAGGTTCTTGTCTGTAGAAGACAAGAAACAAGAGATTCTTGTCTGAAAACTTGTGCTCGTAAACTGCTCAGTCCTGTTCCTAACAGTTGTGATTTCTTGGAATGTCCAAGTGAAAGACCCTGTAGTGCTACCACCATGTGGCCATAAGAAGGGATTTCAGCCTAAAGACTGTTTTGGGTAAAAGTGCAACTGACAAAAAGAAGTGTCCCTCACTTGGAAAATTTGAATAGCTAAATAAATACATTTTTTCCCCTCAGTTCTACTAAAAGAAATTTCAGCTTTAAAAAAACCCCAAAACGTCCTAACCAAAACCCCAAACAAAACACCACAAACTTTAAGTAAAAGAAACCTTAGAACAGTAATGTAAAATTTAAATTGAATAAACATTTGAAGAACCTGCTAGATATTTCTGTTTGGTTTTCCCTGACTGTTTTCCTTTTTTTTTTTGGAAACCTGTTTCACAGAATTGCAGAAAATACATTTCGTTATCAGCATTGATGGTACTGAGATTGGAAGAATGCATTGGCATAGTTGGAGATCAAACATATTGTTGGTAAAATCTCACTGGGGTCAGGCAAGGATGTATTTGATTATAAATATCAGTATGATTTTGTTATTTGGGGTTTATTTACTGTGTCAGTAGTTATTACCCTTATGATTTCAAGATCTCATGTAATATATGCTGTACTTATTAAATATATACTACAAGTAGTAAACACATTTCTTGATACACTTTGACTTAAGTGCTTTATTAAATTTGCATTTTATGGCAACAGCACAGCAATTCTGTTAAATATCCAAAGTTTATACAAATGAGAAAGGATCTGTAGTAAAGCAAGATTCCTTTTCAGCAATGGGAAGAAAGTGGTATATTTTTTTCTCTCTTTTAACATGCAGAGGAATTGAAGTCCTAAAGAAGAAAGTATCTATCTTATATCTCCAAATAAGCAACAACTTAATCCATGGCAAAAAAATGCTGTTAAAACCTGCTTCTGTCATTATCAGATGGAATTCCTGAGAAGCAGAAAATATGGGAAGGGATTGTGCTGACACTGCCTCTTGCACGGTCTGCACCTGTACTGTTAATGACCAATTCCCATCAAAAGCACAATGGCTTTCAGCAATTTTCTAAAATGTAGGATTGCAGGACCAGCTTCCAAAGAGGATTAAACTGCACCTCTCCATGCCAGTGTAATGAAGCTTTATTTTTAAAGATTGCTGTAACCCTCCAGCAACTCCAGTATTATCAGGCTGTAGGATCAGAAAGACACTTCCTTTATGCTTGAGTATGCAGCTGGTGCAGGGATTTCCAGTATAACCTGTGGCAATTTTACTTGACACCTTTTATACAGTGCGTATTTGCCAAACTTAAATAGTAGAGAAGGGAAGAAATAATTTGATGCCGATTGTGATTTAGAATGTGGCATCTTAATGAGCACCATAAAAATGCTGTTTCTGTAAATCCTATCAAACTATTTACTCTGTTTGAATGACTGCCAGGGTGAATTTTATTTGGGAAACATTTTAAATTCTTCTCTTCTTGTTCTATTTTTAAAATATTTTATAGATAAGGTCAGGATGGAATCCAATTTAAAATAATCTGGTTTCTTAGATTAGGTAATCTTGAATAAGGCTGGTTGTTTTCTAGCACATGTATTTTATTAAGACAATCTTAAATTTAAGTTGTAAGTAATAGGGGAAATTGTTTAAAAGATCTTGTAAGATTAAAAAAAATCAATTTTCTAAAAAAAGAAAAAGAGGTGCATGAAGAGATATGCTCTTCGTGGGAAAGGGTTTCAGTTATACTGTTTGGTTTAGTTCCAGTTTGTGTGTTAAACAGTCACCATGTGTTAAGTTGGAGGGTAAGTCTGGAGTTACCTACTCTGTTTTGATGCAGTGTGAATATGCTTTTTGAACAAGTGCATCTCCACCAGAATGAGCTGCCTCACACAAAGCACCCTGCTCGTGGTGCGGCAGAGACCCTTGTGCAAGGGGACGTGTCAGTGTCTGGTTCACTCTTTGCTTGCTGAACCCTCCTTTCCATGACTGTTGTGTACGTAATGGTGCAATATCACTCTGAAAAGGTGTAGAGAGAGAGAGATGTTGGAAATATAACTTTCTAACTCTTTCCTTTGAAGTACATCATGACCAAACAACTGGCAGAAGGCTATACTGATTGAGAGACTCGGCATCCAGCTCCCATTCCAAAGGCCTTTGCTCTTTCTTTGCTGGGGGAATCACGGGCATCAAATTCATGTTTAACCATGTTTACTCCTTAGAGTATGTATTTCTTCCCTGTGCTGTACTGCTGCTGCCTGGAGTGGTGCTGGTCTGCTAGCCTGGCACGTACTTCAGCTTTCAAGCTTTGAATGTTGATGGAACTATTACTGCTAAAAAAAAAAAAAAAAAGAAAAAAAGAAGGCAATTAATGTGATATATAAAGAAAACATATCTTGCTGCAGTAATGCTGGGTTTAGTTGTGCATGTTTGTTTTTACAGTGGTCTACTTCCTTTTTGCTGTCTGTTGCCAGCAAAATAGCACTTATCTGTAATATGTAATTCTCAACAGGAAAGAAGGAAATTGCTAACCAGCAGTACAAGGAATACAATAAATGATGCTTTTGCATCAAGTACCATCTTCGAACTTATGTGGATGCAGAAAAAGCAGGTCATATGAAAAAGGCTGGCAACCTATAGAAACTTAGCGATTTTTAAAAAATTATTTATGCATGTTGAAGTTACTGATAAAACGCACAGGATGCTGGATTGGTGTGGAAAACTGCTTTTGATTTCTGTGAACGTCTTCCTTAGAAAAGCAGGTCCACTGAGGAACATTTTTTAACTCCCAATTTTGGTATGTGAGGGGAATGAACACAGTTCTGACAGAATTTTCTCATTATATTTATGTGTTCAAATTGTTGGTGTTAGCTTACTGGCATTAAATTAGCGGTTACTTTCTTTCCCTGCTTCCCTTCCATTGTAGTTTTTGTTTTCAAAAGATCAGTCTTTTTCTTACAGGTTGTCTAGTAGTATGCACACGGTAAAAAAACTCTTACAAGAAGATAGAGAAAATGTGTAAGCACTCTGTTGTGGTTTAGGAACAGCACTCCCCAGTTTAGTGCCCCCTTGCCCCAAGACTCTCCCAAACCAGATGCCACTTGCTTGCTCCTCCCCCTCCTCCTTCCTCCCTTGCCGCTTCCTGCTCCAGGGATAGCGTTGAGAAAGGTGAAAATTAAGGGTTGACATAAGAACAATTTACTGGAATCAGCAATGAGATAAGAAAACCAACCGTAACAGCAACACTATTAATAACAAAAGTGTACAAAAGAGGCTGATTTACATGCAGAGAAGCTCACTAAGGACCCCGATGACAGGGTTTCCTCCTCCTGCTATGATTTTTCTTGACCGAAGCCACACCCTTCTTCCTGGAAGCAAGAATCCCTTACCTCCATCCCCTGGCAGTGATCTGAGGTAGTGTAGAATAACCTAGACATGCCCCCATGGCTGCAGGCTCCTCTCCCTCACAGCTACTGTGAAATTTATTCCTGTCTCTTGCAGGAAGTGTGTTATCTTCCCTCCTGTCATCTTCTGCTGCCATTGCCTCATTCATGTGCTCCATTGGTAACTATTTATATCCTATCCAGGCTCTTTCTCTCTATTCTTTATTTCAATACTGATTGTTAATATATATTTCCAATATAAATATAATGTAGTTACATTTCTAACTAATTCCAATTTTATATTGTTATATCTATTCTGCATTCTGCACATTAGTCTTTTTCAGCTTGCATACTATTGCTCAGCTTTTTATCAATATTTTACTACTGAACTGTTAGAATTTGCAGTTCTGTTGTGTGTTTTTAAGCAGTTACCATGCTTTAGAGGTGGCTGTATTGCAGCAGTATATGATATGTTCTTTCTACTAACATTTTTGGAAAGTTTTCAAAATAATTTTTGGTCATTTATGCATAATTAAAGCAGAAAGTACAAAACTTACTAAAATACCTGGTAATATAATCTTATTTAGTCAACATGACCACTTACCTGGTCTTTCCCACAAAGTTATCTTTATTCTTTTGTCATCAGCTGAAATATTTTTTTTTTGGTGGTTTAGTTTTTTCATTTGTTTGGAAAGTATTTCTTGCCTATCAAAAAACCAGAAGTAGTGATATAAGTAAGCAACTTGGGAGAATTTGTAAGTCTACATGACAAGAGATTTCCTTTGTGCCTGTAATGTCAAATGGTTTATGTCTATCAGTGCCATGTTGCTGATATTTGTAAAACTAATTGGCTATCTGAAATCAAAGCAGTCTTTGTACTTTTCTGCTCCTACTTCCGAGTTCTCCTACCTATCAGGTAACCATTTTCTTATTGGAGGGCAAAATTCCTCTGCATTTTGAAAGACAAACTTAGACTATATTATAATTTTTAAGTAATTATACAGTATTTGTTAAGTAATTAGGACCTGCTCAAATGTGCTAAAGTATGAAATGAAATGTGCACACACACTTTCCTGAATCTCTTCCAGTTTGTATCTTTTATGGAAAACATAACCAGACAGCCAGTCTCCACATGGTGAAAACCAGTCTCTTTCTGTGATTAAAATTATGAGAATGTCATGTTGAAATTCTCTGTGGACCAAGGTGGTTTTCACTAGTCATCAGCAAACTTGGGTTTTGGCACTCTGGTCAGCCTTTGGTCTCCAGCTATGCCCAAATACCAGGGAGAAATGGTAAGCAGGACTGATGATGTTGTCCTGTTCCCACATACCAACATTGCAACTTAAAAGGAAGCCTTATTATTTATATTGAAGAGGACTAAATTCAAGGAGGTGGCAGGAGCTGCCTTTTCTACAAAGCTTCCATATAGTGCAATTCACCATTGCTCCAAGCCCGAACAATGCACATGGTGCCACTCTGTCTGCTGTCGAACAATTTCAGCTCACTTTTTTTAAAACAGGCACAGAGAATAGCTGTGTGATTGCAAACTTGGTCTGCGTGCTGCAGCAAATAGCCTCTAACTTATTTATAGCAGCCTGCATTTTGGAAATTATAGCATTTTTATCCCCTATGGACACAGCTTATTATTTGCTTGGTTACTTTACAATTGTGACTGTTTTTGCCACCCACTGTATATCATTCTTCAGTGGTTATTTTCAGCCACAAATGGAGGTGTTGGCTTTGTGCGGTTCTGTAATACACAAGACAGTTCCTGGAGCCCAAGGTCTGTAAACATTTTTTTTGGACTATTCTATTAGTTTTTCATCACAGATAGGTACTTTAGAGTTTAGTTAATGTAATGATACCGTGAGACAGGTGTTGGTTTTAGAAGTACAACTAAGCCATATTAATGAGGCACCCTGGGCAGCATTTGGTACAGAAAATACAACATAGACCTAGGAATACGACCGCAGCAGTGCACATGAGCCTGCTAATCAATTTTTTTCCTTAGTTTTTGCTTCTGTCATTAGTTTAAAGTAGCAGTGCGTTATGAGATCTGATGACCTTTGGAAGAAAAAACGCTCACAAACTAGTAGCATTTACTGACAAAAAAAGTTTTGCCAGTTCTGTTTTCCCAGGGCATCATGATAAATGAGAGATGGAATATGCTGTGTAAAATGTCTTGGGAGAACAAAGCAGACCATAGGTGGCCTGGAGCTTTTTTGGCAATGTCAAAGTCTGTAAATAGTCTTTAAGCCACACTTTTTCTCATATGTGGACGTGCACACATACACGATAGGAAAAAAAAGGCTTGGGAAACTTATGACTGCATTGGAAGGCTTGAGTGTTTCTGTAGGAGATGAGTAGGTTAACTCTCTCTTTTCCCCTAATCCAGGTGCTAGCTGTCAAGAGCTGCAGAAACTAGAATTACAAACTCATGATTTGGCAGAAGAATTAAAATTGTTTCTAGTATTTTGTTCTGAGATTGATGAGAATAAACAATTTGAATCTCTGATTGCAGCATATTAGGAATTTTTCCCCCTCACCTTTGAGAAAGCCTTGCTGTTAGCACACAATTTCACTTACATACCTTTAGTAAAGTGTAATTAATTTCCTCAGTACCTAGACAAGGCTCACAGAATCTCAGCTGGTCCAGATGCAGAAGATTATGGATTTTATTGAAAACTCTTAAAACATTCCCCAACATGTTTCACTCATCAGTGACTCTGGGTGAAGTGGATGAGGTAGGCTCATGTGAGTTACACAAGCATGTGGTACTTTCCAGGGAACTGTACTTGACTAAACCACAGAGCTTGCAGATTGTTGCAGATGTTGCAGGTGTTGCAGATGTTTCTGGTTTAAAGTCTGGTAAGTTTGACCTGTACCTGGAATAGAGGTAAGGGTTAGATGAAAAAACAGTCCAGGTTATTGTAACAGTATAACTGCCTTTATTAGGTTGGGTGTAACTGTGTGTTAAACCCTCTTGTCAGCATAGTGAGTTGAGCTGCAGTGCTGTGCTGATGTGGCCTTTGATTTCATTTGGGGAGACAGGTTTGGCCTAAACTAGCTCATGGGCTCTGTATGACAATCCTCTGAGAGGTGTAGACTTGCCCAAAGACAGAAGCTATTTAGTTTCTAGGTTGAGAAACTGAATTAATCATGTTTGGGACCAAGTGTGAATTATAAGTCTTCATATAACATAGATCTTACTCAGGAAAATTAATGCTATCATATAACCATGGAGCGGTAATTATTCACCCCTCTGGAGTAGTTTCAGTAAGTTAGTCTGAGAAGGGAATTAACACAGCTAGGGAAACACTGCAGGTAGTATATATCAACCTCAAGTTCTTAGAAGGCATGAGTCAGGCCTCCCACTAATAATGATTTTAAAGTTGTTTTTATTTTTTGGTTTATGTCTTTCTGTGTTATTTAGTTTCTGGGTTCACATAATTTTTTTTTTGATTTGGCAGATTAGGAATTTTTAATTAAATCAACTTTTTTTTAATGACAATTGATCTTCTTGTGTAACTGTAACTACAAGAACCAAGACACTAAGTATCAGAAAGATGATAAAATTGTTGATATTAGTGAAGCTGGAGATGTACAGAATTATTTCACTGATAATTCCCCTCAGTCTGCTATATAATATGAAGATTACTCAGGCTGGAGGCGAATAATTAGCCATGTACCCCAGGGGTCCATAATGGGTTTTGTTTAATATCTTCATTCATGACCTCAGTGGTGGGACAAGAATGTACCTTCAGCAAGTTAGCACAGAGTACAAACTTAAGAGTTGTTACACAGAGTGGACGTGCTGCCACCCAGAGTGACCTCAGGAGGCTGGAAAAACAGTGTGACGGGAACCTCATCAAGTTCAGCAAGAGAAGTGCAAAGTCCTTCCCTGGGAGGGTACAACCCCAGGCACCTGTACATACTGAGGCCACTGGGATGCAAAGCAGCTTGCCAGAAAAGGCCTGTGGGGTCCTGGTGGACACCCAAGTTGAACATGAGGCAGCAGTGAGCCTTTGTGGCAAAGAAACTGAATGGTGTCCTGAGCTGCATTAGGCAAGCAGGTGGCAGGATGCAATCCTTCTCCTCCACTCAGCCCTGGTGAGGCCAGACCTGGAGTGCTGTGTCCAGTTTTGGGCTCCGCAGTTCAAGAGACAGTGCAATGGAGGGCCATCAGGATGCTGAAGGGACTAGAGCATC
>WEIT01034522.1:32764-54278 GCA_013389985.1 Dryoscopus gambensis
ACCAAAAAAAATAAACAAAAAAGTAAGCATTAAAACAACCAAGCCACTGGTTAACAAAGCAGAGCTTCATAACTGCAGGACAACACCCAGTTTAAAAAAAAATAAATCTAGATGTCTTTCTGCTCTCCCCATTCAGTGACTGCAGCACACTGTACATGGAATATCCCTCCCCAGGCTATGCAGCAGCCAGTGATAACACTTGTTCTCAGATGCCGCAGGCACTTGGGACCTGAGCTTTCTGATCTGCAACTCTCCCAAAGTGGGTGGTTACCCACAAACACTGTCAAGCTTTTTGCATCACAGAGTGCTTCAAACAATTGCAATCTTTCAATCTTCCCCATGTGAGCACTCTTAAGGTGAGCCATAAAAAGGCACTCTGGACCACCCCGATTTAATTAATGTAGGCTTTTCCCATCTATCTGTTTATCACTTCTAACTAATCATATAAATCACGTATGTGAATAAGATATGAATCTCATGTTCAGCCACACTCCCAGCAGAGAAGCAGCTTATTAACAAAGGCAGACAAATATAGAAAACTTATTTTTAAAAAAGGGAAAATCTGCACATGCAAACTAACACTCAAAAGTAATGCCATACTCAAGACTCTATTTTTGCCTACACTAACTCCACAGGACAGAGGATCCACTTGACAACATCTCAAGGGCTAATTACTTCCAGGCACCTCCCCCCCCACCCCCCATCTTTGGGAAAATACTCTTTTATTAACAAGTAGATGCCTTTCCACTGCATTACTGAGAAACTGTTGCTACACTCTCAACACCAAAGCAAGAAACAAAGGAAACCGAGACTAAAATTCATGCCTGTTTTCCTCTCAACACCTACCTCTACCTACTTTAAGTCAGTCTCCTGCTGAATACTGCTCCTTTCATCTCCTACAAGACAGGAGAGCAAAGCAAGAGAAAGCCCTAGTATCTAGGAAAACTTTTTTTAAGGCTTTTGGGNTAAAAGAAAATATTAGGAACTGAACGCCTAAAATGCTGAAGTCTTTCAGAATTTCCTTCTTTAGTCTTATACATGACATCAACTAGTAGGAACAAACCCAAATATGAACCACAAATTGCTTCTCCCACAGCTGCCAAGTCCATCACTAAATGCCTTTTCAGAAGAATTTCATCTTATTTTCACTCTTTTAGATATTTACGTCTAAAAGTTTAATTGGGGGGAGGGAAGGAGTACTCAGGAAGATAATGAATCACATTTATCTTCAGTCAGTTTTGGCAAGACAGTCTAAGAGTTCTGCTGGGTGTGTAAAACAACCACATTGAGCAATAACACTCAGCTCTAAGCAGTCTGCAGCTGTGTCTGCATTGAACTGACAAGTCAATAGCATGAGTCTACTCCCTGTTCCAAACAATTCATACCCTTTCTTGGCCATTGTGAAAGGTAAGTATCTATATGTGCCAAATCCAGACTCAGAGAAGCTATGGCAGCATAGAGAACAAGTTGCTTTATTATGTGTAAAATAACCATGTTACTTCAACATTTGTTTTTATACAAGTCTAAACCAAAACAAATTATTTTCTCCTTTGTGAGGAGCTTAAACTGCCGTCTTTCAGCCTGTGGCATTACAGGATAGACTAGCCCAGATATATCTTCATGGAAACTAACAGAAATGTACTATCAGCACCTTCTCCCTGCAAGACAACACCACACTTCACAAGAAAAAGCTCCAGGTATGGGAAAGAAAACTTCTGTACCGTGCAGTACTGCACACTGGCACAGACTGCCCAGAGAAGCTGTGGAGTCTCCCTCACTGAACTGGACACAATCCTGTGCTATGTGCTCTGGGATGACCCTGCTTGAGCAGGGAGGTTGGACCAGATGACCCACTGTGGTCCCTTCCAGCCTGACCCACTCTGTAAAGTCCTGGGAAAGGCATCTTACTCCTAAGTGTCTCAGTATGACACCCTGCCATGCAAACTCAAATACAGAGTCAGTCAGACTATCAAATCTGAAGTTGCAGTATTAAACAAAACCAAATCTAAGCTTACCTGGCTTTGAGGAACTTCGTGGTCAGCTCCCCAAAAGAGTGCCATACCAAGAGAATAAATATGGACCTGCCGTAAGACACAAGATATTTGTCAATCCATTGAACAAGAGTGGAACTGCAAAGCAGACTTTTAAAGGAGAGCAGCCGCTTAACAGCATTTTGCTTATAAATATATTTCTGGTATTTAAGCTCAGTTGTCTTTCAAATCCTACTTCTTCTTTACATGAGGTTCAGAGAAGCAAATCCTACTGCTACAAAACACACTGCATCTAACCAGTGCCCCCATCCTCTCTGTTCAATTTTAAGCTTTCATCTCACATTGAAGCCAGAAACTCATGTAATCCATATCATGAGCCTGGTGTGGGGTAAAGACTGCATGGTTGTGTCCAAGGATCCTTAAAGCTTTAGTCTGCAGGCAAGGCAGATCTTAGCACCACTCAAGGAGCGGGCTATCACCATGAGATCACAAAGACTGGTATCAAAGCAAAAGTCAATGAACAAAAGAATATAAACAGTTAAAGCAGTACCTTAATCTATAACTGATATTTTAAGGTACAAATACATAAACCATTACACGTATAATTAGCGATTAACATATCTTCAACATAATACACCCATCAGTACAGGGAATAAAACCTTTAAATACTGCAAAATTAAGCGCACAAGCACATGCTGGCTCTGTAGGTGACTGTCAAAACAAAACAGGTAAGTGGAGAAAGCAAGCACAGTTTTTCTGGACTGTATAAGTAATACACACTAGTGATGGCTCTTTATACCATGTTATTAGTAATATTTATGTAACTTAAAGCAACAAATTTATTGAAGAATTCTGAAGGCAATGAGCAACGATTACAAGGAAACTGATAAAATAAAAGTTCACTTAAGGCAGCCTCTCCACCAACTAAAAGGAAAACATCTTACTTAAGTTCTAGATATACAAATTGACAAAAATCTGAACAGATTAGGACAGTAGACAGAAAAATGCATCAGGGGTTCTCAGTTAATACCACTGCCCCATTCAATCAGAAACATTCTCTTTCAAATACTGAGAAAATTGCTCTGTATTACCCTGGTTTATTACCTATTACCCTTTCAACTGAAATGCTACAAAGTCTTCCTTATATATCAAGATATACCATAGCCACACAGAAAAAGGTGAATATGCTTTCAGGGCAGCAAGGAATGCAAAAAAATCCTTTTCAGAAAAAACAGCCAATAAAACACAAAAGACACAAAAACAATCAAGAAAAAAACCCCCAAACAAAACCAGAAGCTCGCCAACTCTTTCAGTCCCTCAATAATGCAAGAACAGCAATTAAAAATACTATTATAAAATCAGTTACTTGTATTAGAGACATTGCCATTGTCCTAAGTCTGTCAGTGTTCAAGAAAAATTTGGACAAGTCAGATACATGATGTCATTTTTGGGTTGCCCTCTTTGGAATCTGGAGTGGGACTTGATGATTCCTTGTGGGTCCCCTTTCAACTCAGGGTATTCCATCATTCTATGATTCTGAGCTTCAAAATAACAGAAGATATTTCCAAAAATGATATATGCAATCATACCTCTAAACTAAAACATGCTACTCTACTAATCTATCTGAAAACAGCTTTCAAAATAAAAGCATTTATTCAAAAATTCTAATTAATTTTGTACTATGATACTTAAAATATGTTCCACCACATATAAATCAACATAAAATTAATTTCCCAAATCAATCTCCATTCTAATTTTGAATTGTTTGGTTTCTCTATTTCCAATAAGCTTGCAGTTACCTCAAACATATTTGGGATTCAAACCTGACTGTGTGTCTTGGAATCAAAGGGGTACTCATTTATTAACAATAACTTTCTTTTAGTATTTCTCCTTGAATACACTGTTAATTTGTATTAGCAAGTACAATCATAACTGAAAAGACAAATGCAACCCTGTCACTGTCTGATACAAGGCCTTAAAAAATAAGGTATTTTTCTGCCTTCAGCAGCTTTTAGTAGAACAATCAAAAAGGAAAACACCAATGATTTCCAGTAAATTAATTTAGTGAACTACAGCCAGTTGAGACAGAAGAAAAAAAAAAAACTTTAAACATGTTAAAAGTTACCACAGTCAGCAAAGCAAGATCTGATTCTGTGACCTAAGAAACATCAAGTCCACATATTCCTTACAAATAACCAGCGTACCACCTGATACACAGTTCAATATGAATGCAAAAGGATTCAAAATCCAGAAAAAGAGGATAAACATATAAGCTATTTATCAGCCCTACTAACTTCAACTAATAAAAGTCATAAAAGGACCGCAGCTTTTGTACAAAGCTATGTTTCAGGGAGCTTTCTTCTTCCACGCAAACAAGTAAGTGGATCACCTTCCATCCAGCCAGCAAGGTTATGCTGACACCAGGAAAGAAATTCACACAGCCCTAATCAGAGAGCATTAATCAGCACTGCACAGGCACAGAGAGCCAGCATTTGGTCATCGCCTATTGATACACTCTGGGTTGGCATTTACAGGCCACAGAGGTCCCTCTGAGAGTTTCCTTCCTAAAGATTAAGAAACATCACAGCATGGCTTTTCATAGTAACAGTCCTCCATTTATTTCAAAATGAAAAGAAGTAGCATATTGAATACTGGCACAGAACAAAGAATGCAATCGGCTCTGACAAACGTCACAAACTTGTCACCTCAAAACTATTTTTTCTGCCATTTTTAAAGGCTTGTTTTGTGCATTAACTTCAGAGTTGGCACTAGAGGTAACATTACTGTCTTGAAAAGTGTTGTCCCTCTTGAAAGAAAATAAACAGTTGCAACAGTATGACTACAAATCTTGGCAGCTGCATCCTACATAACCAAACCTGAGTCTTCATTGATGTCAGTGTTACTTTTACTTCTCTATTAAAACCTTCAGCCTAGGTTTCTAATTGTTTATAGGTTTGACATAGATAAAACTGTAAACATATTTTATCATACCATTAATTTTGACAATATGGAGGGCAAGAAGGGTGTCTAAAGGACATAGGAATAACTGAGGATTTTCAGTAGGCATTTGGTGATATTATATACAAAAAGCTGGAAACACAAAATATCCAACACAGAAATACATGTTTTAGTAGTCCTTGTGCACACAACAGCAACCGATGCCAATACCATTTTCCTCTGGAGTAAGAGCTGTTCTTCCTGGAGGAACACTGCCAAATGTCATAATTGTTCCCAGATTACAACACTGGCTGTGGCTAGCTTCCCTCTAAAGATTACTGATCCAGGGAAGCCAAGGAGATGGAAATAGCTCAGCTTCCTTTTCACTCCCACCACTAAATATCTTTGACTAAGCCAAGGGAATGGTTTTCTGGGGAAAATGTTACCATTCGCAACATATTCTAGTTAAGAATACAGCTAAGAAGATACTTACTTTGACTGTACCTGTCAATGACCTGGAGGAGATCACATACACAAACCTTACCTGTCTGAACATTTACCCTTGAGAAAGAGCTAAAAAGGAAAAGTGGAAATTCTGTGTAGCCCTTGCCCAAGTATGTACATGGCCAGGGGCTGCAGAGACTCCTCCTCCCAACTGCATACAACTATAATTCCACTTTTACCAGGAAAAACACAAAAGAAATTACATGAATCACAAACCATGGGGAGACAAGAAGGACAGTTTAAAGCTTTTTTGTGAAGGGGTCAGCAGCAAAACACCAGAGCTGTCTGCCAAGGAAGAGGCACTGTACCTTTTCAACATCTGACAGGGATGACAGCGAATGGTTCTGCAGAACCTCTGGTGCTGTGAATGCTCGCAGGTCTTGTTGGGACACATTTTCATCAGTAAATGACACACTGCCAGATGGAAGCAACAGGAGAGACCACGGAGAAATGATGAATCCCAGAGCAGTAGGATCAGCTGTAATTGAAAAGGGGAAAAAAACCAAAAACCATCCTGAAAATGAAGCAATGTTGTTTGATGCCCTTGCTTGATGTTATTTTATTATCAGCCTACATACTATTAGTGGAATAGATTCATGCTTCCTTTTCCACCTGCGGTGTTTCATAACCACAACAACCACCTCAATTTTAATCACACTGAGGAGTAACACCTATCTTTAATGACTGTTCTTTGCTATTATTCATACCAGCAAGCTCAGGAAGAGCCTGCTAAAATACTCCTGTCCTAAAGTTATTTCATTTATGTTACAGTTGACATATAAAGTGTTCCCTTTCTGTAGTGCACATGTCAATAAGGCTAATTCCTACAACAGGAATGGAGTTTGCTCCTATACCAGCATAGCACTACTGCAGCAGCAATGTTTTGAAGACAGTAGACAAAGTTAGTGGAGAAGGGAAATACTTGTTAGAGTGGCTAATAGAAGGGGATGAAACAGAAGAGTTTTGGGGCACAGAAATAATTTTTAGTCTAAAGCTAAAAAATAATACAAATACCTGAAAATATCAAAACAAGCACTGGAATTGCAGAACCAAAAGTGATCTAGAATATGTAATTTGCCAGACAGGTTTTTGATGTCCAAAAGCACTGCTGTCAAACTACCCTAACAAAAAAAGGCAGGAAAAATAAAGACCATTTCCTTGAGTCAAAATATTTTTTCTTCAACTCAAACATGAATCAACCCAGTTTCACTGAACGAGGCACAAGGTTTTACCCAGGTAAAAATAAAAGTTAACTTTTATTTTTTCGTAGGCAAAAAGGCACTATGTCTGTCTTCTGCTACACAATACATCTAGGATCTGAGGAAACACACGTTTGAATGATACATACTTTTCCCTTGATATACTAAGCAAAACCAGCAGAATAATAATCTCTTCCTTCAGCACCACCACTAACATTTTCCACTCTCCAGCTCAGGATATTCCTATAGTGCTGGTTCCCAGACTGATGAACTATCTTGTAATCTAGAATATTTCTAATCTCCTAGGAAATGTATTAAATTACTGCTTGCAGGTATCAGGTGTAAAAGGATCTCCCAAGTAAAGTCCTTCAATTTTCTAACCCCACTTCCTCTGAAACAAACTGAACAAGTGCTGTTCAGTGTTGTAGAAACAAGTTCAGATGTTAAACAAAAGAAACATAACAATAGACAGACCATTCCTATTATTATACGTAACAAGAAAATACTACATTATATAGCAAAGCTTCCAAAAACATTTTTAGGAAGACTACATAAGCTGGCCGTTGTCTTTCAAAAATTATACTGTGGGTAACCACTGGATTTTTCACCACTTCTGTGTGTATTCACCACTGATATAAAAAAACCTAACCAAGTAATATCTTAAAATACTATAAGATTTCTGTTTATAAGTCCCAGCTCAGAAACTTTAGGAAACGTAGAGGCTTTAACCTTAATTTAACATTTTGTATAACAAATACTTGAATTACATAAAACCTCTTCATATTCTGAAACATACGAAGACAAGAAAAAGTTTTAAGAACAATTAAACCCCCCACATTTAGTCTGAAGTTTTCCCAACATTAATTTCAACAAACTTTAGAGCATGCATTTGTCCCTTACTGATGTAGAGTCTGAATTTATTGATCCACTCCCAGTCAAGAATCTTCGTGACCAGAAGCAAGGTAAAATTAATGTGATAAATCATAAGTTTAGAAAAAGGACTGGTTTTGCCAAGCTTGTTTTATTGACATTTTCTTCGCTTCCTCTTTCAGTAGCTTATAACTAATATAGCAGATCATACTGCCCCATCACAACTCCAGGGAATCCAATCTACCGTTACAAAGGATGAGGATAAAACAACTCATTCTCCAGTTCCTTCCTTAAGGCATGCATCATAAACCAAAATAACTGTCTCAAAGCTCCAGCTAGGTAGGTATACCTAAGAAAACACTATTCAGTAACACTACTCTTACTTTAACATGTTTGTACCATGGACAAAAAAAGTAGCAAAGATGCAATGCACCAAACAGCTATCAACTATAGGAAAACAACAGAAACTATTTTCCAGTGATAATATTCATGTCATCTTCTGTTTAGGCTTTCAGAATAGTTTACAAGAGCAGCAATGGTAACATACTCCTGAAAATACAGAGGAAAATGACCAAAAAAAAAAAAAAAAACCACGAGTTTCAAACTCCCTTTTCTAAAAGCACTGCAATTCAGGATATGGCTCCTGGTCAATTTTCTATCCATTGGGCTTTCAACTGTGCTAGAGCTGCCAGTCTCCTGAGTTAACTCCAGAACTATGCAACTTGGTAACAAAACACTTGTGAGAGCACAGTATATCAAGCAGTGCCAAGACAGAGATAAATAGCGTGGTCTTACTTAAAGTGAGACAGTGAACTGGCTTTAAACACAATAAAAACAGAAATAATCTTCAGCTACAGAGCATCTGCCAAACAAATGAGAGAAGAAAAAAGTCCTTTATGTGCTTTAACAGCATACAAATAGCCTAAGATAAAAAGACCCACCACATTATAAGAGACATGAAGACAAACAGTTGAAATGGATCTATTTTACAATATGGATGGCAGGTAATTTTGAATTCCCAAGCTACAGTCACAATTCAAGTCAGTCCTTCAGGATCTTTTTCCCCCACTTCTCTCTTAGACCACAGCACAGAACACGCACAAAAAAAAAAATCTCTAAAAAGCACAGAACAACCCAAAAATGTACATGAGGTTTTTAACAGCCATCATTGCTTCCCTCCACAGCCCTCACTGAGACAAGTAAGATTTCTCCTAGAGCAAAGGAACCTGAAAATTTGTATGCTCAGGCCAGGCTGGTGGCAGGCAGACCACTGACTCATCTGCAGCCTGGCCGGGATTATGCCAGCACACAAGACCACTTATGCTGTAAATCCTCTCCTCCTAGGGCTGGTGCAGCATGTCCCTGCACGCCTGCTGTGCAGGGCAAGCAGCACTGCAGCGTCTCTGCTCCCTCTCCCTTCGGCACAAAGGGATAGGAGAGCTCTGATGGGATACTGAACCCCCTGGAAAACTGAAATCTACTCTTTGCTGAGGATATTGGAGCCAGAAATAAGGTGAACAATTAGATTTTGAGATCAGTTTCTGTTCCTGAGCTGCCCACCAGTCAGCCTAACACCACACTACACTTCATTGTCCTGCTGACTACATCCGGCAGAGCTCTGCAAAGAGTGCATGTAGTCACCAAGCCTCTTTGGTGTGAGTAGGGTGGGTGGAGGAAAGGATGAGGAATAAAAACGAAAAAATTCTTAAAATCCCAGTTAAATTACAAAAGCCCAATCTCTCTCCTTCTCAGCAACTAAAAGATCAAATGTCACCAGAGGATTGAAGAAAAAAAAAAAATCATTCCCTAACAGTTACTGGCAAAGAGAAAAAGCAATCATTTATCACCTGCCAACAAGGACTAGCTAGAAAATGAAGATTTGGGTTTTTACCCCTTCCTATTGTGCTTTTCCTCTTGTCAACCAAACCAACCCATTCTTGCTCTATCCCAACTAGCTCTAAGGCTACTTTGGACTAACCACTAGTCCCCATCAACACATTTCACACTTTGCCTTCCTTCTTTTCATTACACTTACTCATGCTAAGCAGCTACAGTAGTTTGACTGTCAACAAGATTTACAGGTCCCTGAAAACCATAATCTTCCTTCTTCACACCCACTTTCAGATGATACAACTTTTCTTTACATAAATCATTTCCCATATACAAATTTGCAAGACATACAACTTGCAAAGACTCTCTTTCTTTGCTCAATATCTTTTTAATATCAGACTCATTTTCCCCCTTCTCTTCCCCCTTCCTTTAGACACATGTCTCCAAACTTAAGGTCCAATTATTTTCAGAATTCTCAATGCACACTTTAGAATGGGAGTGGCTTAAATGACACATGAAGGCTTTCCTACTTTCAAGTTTAGATAAATCTTTTCCAGTTAAACCTACCAAATTAGAGGGACGCCTGTTTTATAATTCTCAGCAGCAGCGAGCACAGCATTCTCCTTGTGCTTATACACTCATATTTGAGATTACTTCAAAGACTTGTTCCTTTGACCTCATGGAGTTCTGAGTGCAAGATACAGCACGTCTGAAACAGCTGATACACCCTTTCAACAACAAAATAGTTATTGCAGATAATTAAACAGATGTAAGAGAAGGGCAGGTCTGGTATCGGCCTTTTCAAATCTCCAGATTAATCTCAACATCACCAGTGCAACTGATGTCAGATCTGCAACTGAGTCCTAGATTGTCTTTCTCCTTCATTTAACAGCTTATAATATGCTGACAAGACAGGTACTAGAGCTGATCTTCTAAATTGGTGATTAGCAACTGGGCAAATCAATCTAAGCTTTCATTTTTTATAATGATTAAAATAATTTTGTGAAGGATTTTTAGAGTTCAACATCTGTTAGAACTGTAAATACAAAGAGGGATAAAAATATGCACATTTCTGTATCTGTTGCTGAATCAGACATGATGTGATATGCAATTAACCATGTAAGACAATGGATTTTCATCCTGTGCTTCTTTTATTCAGTGCTTTGAGGGATAAGGAGATAGACTCACTAAAAGACATGCACAACTTTCATATATCAAGAAGTCATCAAATCTGTAACAGAAGCTTGCTTTGGACACTTTTTTCTAATTTCCAGAAACTAGCTTAAGTAAGAAATTAATGGAAGAATAGGTTCTCAGTTGACAGAGTAACAAGAAGATTTCCAACTTGAAACAAACTACCAAAGCTCTACCAGGATTACATACATAAATAAATTATTACTTGGGCTAGTAATTCCTTTAAGTGTGTGTGGTTCCTGGGCTGGTGAAGGGAGGCTGCCAACAGATGGCAATTTAAGAGCTGACTATTTCCATGGCCTTTTTTATCCTCCTCATTTCAAAACAGCTGGAGCACAGACTGTTGAACAATATGCCTTATTTAAATTTTTTTTGAAGAAACAATGTACAAAACACTCAGCAAAGCTTGTATTTTGTAACAGAACAGCATGTTCAGGGACTTCAGGACTCCATACAGGAAGGAAGAACACTTCTGAGAGCTGGTCAAAGCTCAACATGCCGTGATCTTGCAGAAGCTAAAAGCTTGCCCTATTACCCTCTGCCCAGGAGCGATCAGTCAGTTCTGAAAAATATTGTAAACTCACCCTCTGCCATGAAATAGCTCTTCCACGCCATATGCATGGAAGAAATGGGCCTGAAATTTGACCAAGGAAAACAAGATTTCTTTAGGATCCTCCATTTGCTACAAGTCCCCCACAAATAAAGAACGAAATTGAGTCAGACAAGCCTACAGGAACCCCCACATTTTCTGTTCCTGAACGTCCACAACACCTTTAAAAGCCAGCATAGAAACTGATATTCAAGATGACAAAAAAGGTTTCTAGATTGTTTCATTAGTGAAGACAAACCTTCATTAAAGACTGTCTGGTTATCCAACTCTTGCTGGGAGGAATTAGATTACCTTTATCAACCTTAGCTACACAGAAAAGCTCTTTCATTTGAGTGTCTCTTGAAGTGTGTTTTACCAAAGGCTATATCCCAGGTTAATTAATGGCATGCAACAGAAAATAGTTTGCTGAACTAGCAGAAAAACAACTCAATAAAACAGCTTCACCTCCAAAAAAGAGACAGATTCTTCTGGCACTGATTTTATCTGAATTTGTGTTTTGGTCTTCACAGATAGGAAGCAAGATCAGAAGCTTCTGCCACCTTAGCCAGTCTTGGCTGGCAAACATTCCCCTCCCTTAAAAACACATATCAGAGGTCCTGGGGCAGATTTCTGTTTTGTGCTCTCATCTTTCAGTAATTGTTCTTCTGAAGGAGGGCTGACGGTGTTCTCATTGCGGATGCCTGCATGCAGTCTTCACAGAGATCATGATAACTCTTCTGCACTACTCAGGACAAGAAAGGGTGAGCTCTTATTTTCAGTGGAGACTCCCTTCTGGAAAAAAATTTAGACCTAGGATAAAATTATAAGTGGTTTCACTACTATGTGCTCATACAACTGTGATCTTGCAGGTGGATTAAAAGATGGAGCTCCATGTGTGAATCCCTGTGAAGTTTGCAAGAGTAAACCTCTAATCATTCAAGATCCCTCTTAAGTCAAGCTCTTAACAGCCTGCCCTCTTCAAAGAAATAATTCTCCTGACTTTCTCCGAGAGACAACAGAGTGAAAGACAGAGGAAAGCAGATGCCAGCTTTCCCTTTCTTGCAATATGAAGCAGCAGGCCAGGTCAGTTGGTCAAACTGCAACAAAAAACTCAGCATTCCTAATAGGGAAGGCTTTTTACTATACATGGACTGTGAGAACACAGGTAAAGGGAAAAAGGTAAATTTGAATGGGATGTCAAAACAACCTATAATTCATCTACCAAAAAATATGTTGGAGAAGTTGATAAAATTCATATTTGTATAGCTAAGTCAAGCTTGATCAGAAATCAAGCCCCATATAGCAGTTTCTGCCCACATCTGCCTTCTCTGGAGCCTGTGAAGTATCCAACAGAGACCACTCTCAGAGGCTGTACAATGCATAAGACAGAGCCAGTGTCTGACTCAACAGATTGTCTAAACAACCCAATGTTAAAAAACCAACCCAAAACAACTTCAATGTTGAATCTTAATGAAATTCTACATCAAATACTTGCAAAAAATACAAAATATTTTGCCCTCAATAACAAAGATGTGCCCCTTGCATAGTAATGTGGCAAAACAATGACTATTTTCAAAGAGTGAGCCTTTGATTTTTCATTAATAAAACTGAATAAGCTTACATACGCATGCTTAGATATAAGGGGATGACCCTCCATAAAGGTTTTGAAATACTAGGTTGCATCATGGGAACATATACTTTTTCTGAGAACAAGTTAAAGATGTTACTGAAGTTCAATATTTAGGTTAAGCATTTATTGCTATAAAAAAAAAGCAAGAAAGGGAGGGAAGGGCCTTAAGGATTTGCAGATTTTAAAGAAAAGAAAGGAAAACATAAGGAAGGGGAAAAGTTCCATATTCAGACCTAGCGCTAAAATGTGTATTATTAGCAGTATTGCAGATGTTCAACTTGGAGCCTACTAAGGTGGGAGGGGGGAGAGAGAAGAAATCCTTCTACTCCTTTGAAATACAAGACAACACCACATTCCTCTCAGTAGCTATGCAGGTGTTGCCACTTGCATTCTAGGGAATCATACCAAGCCCTCTGGTCAAGTTTTCTGTTGTTCAACTTTGCCTCCCCTGAGACAAAAATCTCTTCAGATCACGCTGGTCATGACTGCACAGTACTGTACCCATTTCTATGTCCTCTTCAGTACCAAAGTGTTCCAATGGTCTCATCTCACATTTATCACTTTTTTCCTGTGTTTTCATCTCACTTCAATGAGTCTAAAATAACTGAAGTTACCATCACAAGAAACAGGATATGCCACAAGTTCTGGCAGAACACAAAGTGATGGTTGAAAGCAACCTTTGGGCTGGGGTGCAGCAAGGCACAACCTAGGAGCAAGTTACTGTTTGGGTTTAGAGCCTAGGAAGGACAAGGCAGGTTACTTTTATGGCACCTGAACATAACCAAGGCATTTCCAGTTCTGTATTTATCCGTCTTTACAAATGCTTACCTTTCCTGAATAGTTCTTGAAGGCTCTCTGCACTTTGATTCAAAATAGCCCATATTTCCTCTTCTTGTAATGGTCCCCCCCGAACCTCCAGAGCCTCTGCTAGTGACACATGCATGTTACCTGGGAAATAAACAGACCGATGTAAGACTAAATAACACTTTTCTTCTGCTTGCATGAAGTATTCAAGTAGTGATAACCCATGTTCAACCCTCAGTCACAAAAATTGTCCAGCATTAACAGAACCCACCAAATACAAATTAATACAAAACGTTCACTATGGTGATAAAGAATGTTGAGCACCTTCTCCAGAAAAACTCTGGTGAAGAAAATAATGATCCATATCAATATTGTAGGCTCTACATCAATAAACTCAATGAGCTGGCATTAATCCATATGCTATGGGCAAGAGTTTGCTGTGTTTATAAAGAAGACAGATCGATCAGTAGCTACAAGTTTATTAAAATAAATCAGCTATTAACACGATTTTGACAGGTTTAAGTCAGTGAAGCTGCTGGTAGGAAAGGAAGGTCTTTTTCCTTCCACAGGGTTGTTTATAGTATCTCATGACCTTATTATGAGAAGCACTACCAGCAAACATGTACACAAGCAAAACACCTACGGAACTGATAGTGAACTCCTTTGTTCAGCTTCTCCTTGCAGTTAAAAAACAAAATAGAACTGTTAGCAGTACTCTACTTATTACATCCTCAGAAAATAAAGATTTCCTTCCCCAGATAATTGAGGTTACACTTCAATATTTTTTCAAAGAGTTAAACCACTTTCGCCATACTACAATATAATATTCAGTTGTCCAAAACCATTTTGAAAACTGAAGAATGCATCCTTAAATATTCTGGCAAAGTCAAAGCTTCATCCATTCGATAAGCTCAGGAGCAAATAAACGTGTCTGCTTAATTACTCCAGCTTTCTATGGGCAATTGGTGTTCTTGGATTGAGCACTCATGCCAATATATATTTCTGATTAGGATGCAGCTGCAGTGGCTTATCTCTGTGCTTCTGTCCAAGCCCCTGAGAATAAAACCTTGAGGCAGTGAGCCTCAAGTAAGAGGCTGTACTGTCAATCATCACTGGTAAGTTTGTTATGTCTCAAAGGCTTCAAAGCTGCTGCTGGAAATGGAAAATATAGTTCCACAAGCAATCCTTATGGTCTAGAGATCAGTAACTGGTATGAAAACCTTCAGATGACCCAGTGGTACTGCTGGAGGCTCCTCCCCCTTCCTTTAAATCACCTTCCCAGAGCCTCCCCATCAACACACAGTCCTGGCTCAGGTGTATGGATATTAACCTAACAAATTTAAAGAGGGCCAGGCTTACAAGCTGTATTTAGTTTTCCAACTGTGTAGGCAGCTTCATGCTTACCTCGTGTATTTACTTACAGATAGCCAGACTTATACACATACAATGGCAACATAAAAGGCTGAATATCCTGCAGTTTCTAACTGAATACATGGGTTTTGACGATACTTGCTAAAATATTAGCCTTTTCACCTAGAATTCCATACTACACTACTGAAAAATTATACACTGCTGGTTGCTTTTCAGCAGCTTATTTTTCCTTATTTCACAACTTGCCAGGTTCTAGCATTCTATTACTGTGCATATTTACTAAGCCAGATATATTTTCAGCAATTAATATTCAAAAGTCATCATTAAAAGACAATGGAAGGGAAAGTAAACTCAGATCACATTTGAAAGAAAAATGAAATCTGAATTCCCAAAGAGAAAAATAAACAAACCGCTCAGAATGGAAAGGTAGGAACCAATACAGACTTGCAATAAATGGATGGAAAAGCAGAAATGTGTGTTTGTAGTCAGCATGATATTCACATACACCTGGCACAGACTGTCTGGTCTATCACTCATTCCAGGAAATTCTGTGATTTCATGCCACTGTCTCAAATTTCAGTATATACATCTAGAATCAAGCTATCTGGATTATTCAGATTTTAAAAATCTCATCTTCTCCTAGGGACTAAAAATACATGAACTGCAAATGAAAACTTTCTGTGATAAATTTTCTAAAGGAGTATGCTGAGCATAACACCAACAATAACACCAACAATCTCCTTTTCCCCATCCTGCAAAATCCTGAATCTTTTCAGCTGTGATTCAATAGTGTGGACTGTTCTGTAGCAGATATGAGCCAATTCCCTATTTAACAGCAAAACAGAGAACATAAGCATGTCTGCTGAAACTCCCAAACACATTACATCCACAGCAAAAGAATCCTACAGCAAACAATTTCGTGAGCACAGTTAAGAAGCAGTATGAATATCCACCCAGCCACCCAGGCTCCAGCCGTAGCAGTGCAACCAACAAGATCTGCTTGCATTTTACAGATAGCAGGAGCCTGACAAATAAAAATCAAACACACAGCACACCAAACCCAACTCATTTCGAACTGATTTTGAACGCCCAAGCAGAATCCATCACAAAACCAGTCATTACAAGCACAGCCACATGCAAAATGCCACAAGCTGGGATTTGAGTGGGATTCTCATTGAAGCAGATCTTTTTCAGCAACTATTTGGTAACTTTCTCTGTAACTGGTAATTTCTGGCAAGGTTTTCTTCCTCAAAATGATCTTTAAGATGCAGTGCTTGTCTGTCTCAGGAATGAGCAGGCCAACAGGCTGGTTATGAGGATTAAAGAACCTCGCACAAAGTGGTTCTCTAGCTCGAAGGAACTGACTGAGGCAGGCTGGGCTGAAGCTGTTGGCAGGAAAATGCAAGGCCAGGATTCTCCACCTGTACAGCCCACCTGCTCTCAACCAGGCACCGATTTGGAACTGACAGTGTGAGTGCCTGGCTCAATACATATTTCTTCCCCACCAGTTTGTTTGTGTTGGATGTTTTTCACAAGAAGATACTTGTAGGAATGCTAATGTTTGCAGTGCACAACTCCTCCAAATTTGCTGTCTCCTAAGGTTCTGGGAATCTTCAATAGTGTGTGGTCCTTTGTGAATACAAAAATCTAAATGCTCAATACATACAGAAGCTTTTGGTTCTATGCAATACCGGAACATTATGATAAATTGCAACATAAGGACTGTATTGAGTAATTTTTCTACAAGAAAAACATTTAACGTTTTCATTGAATACTGTATCAAAACCATGCTCCTGGCAGTCCCTGTGTTTTTCAGTGTTTCAGGTTGACTAACAAAGAAATCTAGATGCACTGGCAGAGCTCTGAATGGACTCTAAGTTGGCTCATATCAGGACATTTTTCTTGCAATGACTCCTCTCCTGTCTCCTCTTTATTTAAGGAAAGCAAGATCTGGAATCCTGTGCCTGGTTCCTTTCACTCCTTGTAATAAGAGTGGACAGATTAAAGAACACCGAAAGGTGCACCTTCCAAGGACAAGCTCTATTCCCCTAATATTACAATGGTATCTGAATATGTAATATTACAATGGTATCTGAATATGAAGCCACATGGACACTTAGCTGGAGATGGGATTAGGGTAGGCAAGTCACAGGGTTAAGTGGTATGAACTCCTCATGAACTGCTAGGGCATGGATTATCCATACACCCAAAATTCACACAAGATGACAGCCACAGCACATCCAAACAGGAAGACAGTGGACAAATTAAAACAGTTAACACTGGAGGTGCATAGACATGAACCTGACAGGTTGCTTGTTCTGGGGCAGAATTTACTCCCAGACCACACAGGAGTACTATTTCCACAGGAAATCAGTTGCACCTGTGTGTGGAGGCAGCTTTTATGCTCCAGGACAAGAGAGTAAATTCAGGTGTAAATCATTTGTATTAACAAGCTCTGAGTGCAATTTCTCGGCACCATTCAGCCCAAAGCCATGCAGGCAGCACAGTCACGGGAAAAATGTTGCCAAAGCCAGAGGCCTCTCCCATCTCTCAGACACATTTAAAAAGAGCCTGTCTACCTCCTGAGGACCAGCTGCCAGCTCCTCCCTCTAGACAGACAGCTCCCACACTCCCCGAGGAGTGGGATGGAGCTTTGTCTCTTGCCTGAAAACAAGCTCAGTGACCTCCCGGCTTTCAAAAGTCTCATTTTAAAGTCCCAGCAACCCACGTTAAAAGCACTCCACCTATGGAACATCCAGACAGTGTTAGCACGGCCCAGGAGGCAGCCTCCCACTTGCTCTGTCCCAAGGAAGAGGGAAAGCACAACAGGAGCAGCCCTTCACACCGAGTAATTCTGTCCAAATGACCATTTGCAAGGTATATACTTTTTTACCTACCACTTAGAAAGTCTTCACACCACCTCACTTTTTAATTACTTATGTATGCAGAACAGAAATTAAACACTCCGAATTCTCATTTCTCCCAACCACCACCATTTTTCCTCACACATTTTAAATTTGAAATGGAAGGTCTCCAACAGCAACAAAGAATTAGGAAAATTTCAATGGCCTATTCTTTCCAAATTTTATTGAACTGCCATCAGCCAAAATATTAAGAAGCTATTGCTATAGCCGTGATTATTAAAGACTGTAATATAGTAATTTTTGCCAAAAAGTTCCTAAAAACAGACTAAGAGTCAAAAGGCTAAACTGCTTCAACTTGGTGTTTTAGTAACACATATCCTTTGCCTGTTTCCTTACCTGGTGCATCAACATTTTTCCCCAATGTTGTAACTTCAGAACAAAAACTTTTATTCAAATGTTGTGCTTTAACATCACATAAGTGAAATGCTTGCACTGCCTCATACTTGATATTTCATAGGGATATGGTGCCAAGAAACATGAAAAGCAGCTGCTGTAGGCGCACACTCTGCAGGTGTTTTCAGATGTGCTTTCAGATGTGCAAGAAGCAGTGAAAAAAATCTAGAGTATCAAACACTGTTGGAATTTCTAGATAATCACATAAAATACTCTGATACTAATTTTTATTCTTTGACAAAATTTAAAACAAAGAAGAGAGAGCAAGAAGGTTCTATACACATACAACATACTTTCTGTGGAGAAAAAACCCACCATCTTTGTCCCATATAAAACACTGTTAGCTGACCTTAACTGCCCTGAATATGAGCAATATTGCTCCCTTGCTCCACAGAGACAATTAGGGACAAAGTAGCAGGTTCTGAGGAGACTTCCTCTTAGCACATAAGCCAAGAGCCCCTTCTTGGCCCCTCCTCTGCAGATGTAAATGCCTGAAGCCAGAAGTACATTTAACAAGACAATTCTATCCAAGAGAACCTCTTAAAATTCACCTTTCTTACACCATGATTAGCTGCCTGAAAATAAAACACTGACACTTTCATTCAGCACTCACTGAGCATGAAAATTTCTTTCTAAAAGCACTCAACAGGCACAAGTCTCAGTGACCCTGAACTGGGGCTAGACCTGGACAATTTTAAAAGTCTGGTCTCTCCCATCTCAGAACCTAAGCACCTTAAGCCATTACCATGCCCTGTAATTTCAGAATCCTGGCATCTGTCCTATTTATTTACATTGGCCCACACCTTACACCCCCCCAACAAGATCTGGACTACATCTACTACTACTACAGTTTATCCCCAATAATACTGTTGCTGAAACTGGGCTGAAGTGCAGAACCCTGGAGCCAAGTTAGAAAGCTTGCACTTCAGTAGTCTTTGAAACCTTATTTTCAAATCCACACATAAAATGTGGTTTTCCTATAGCTCCAGGTCCAGGTCCAATTTGCATAGGAAATCCAGAAAATAAGGCATTATTTGCAAATAGTCAAGTCAAGCATGCAATCAAGTCAAATACACAAGCTAATCAAGTCAACTGTGCCTAAAGAATTTTTTTCTTTTAGAGTCCTGCTCTCAAGTTAATTACTGCACATTATTCTCAGCTGTTGTCTTGAAGGACAAGGCAACAAACCCTTTCATCACAACCACTTTTTTCATTTCTCCTACAGATACAAAGAGGGGACACACAGCCCCACAAGATCTGAATACCACGTCCCTCCTCTTTTTGTAAAGAGCTGCCAGAAATCAGGTGAACCAAAATGTTTGGGAAAAACCCCCACACTCTCATGGGGCTTTTCATTCAACCTGTGACCTGATAATAATATTACCTTAGCACTATTTCTTCTCCTTCATTTTAGAGAGGTCAGCAGAGATTAGTATTACCACCCAAGTATTTCTCCCTTCCTCCTGTTATGGAATAGATTAGCTTCTTCCACTCACATTTTTCCATCCATGTTCTCCTCTTTCTCCCCCACAGGCAGCAGACAGGATGAAATGTCAGCAAAACAAAAATCTCATGCTCCTGGGCAAATCCTCAACCTACATCAAGAAAATTTCTTTAAAACTGCATGTCTTCTTCAAACTAATAGCTTGCTGCTTTGAGCTCAGACCTCCTAAGTAGGGAACAGAAACTAGCTCAAATTTATGAGAGAGCACAATATGAAAACACTCCAAGAAGTATAAATGCTGGGCTTTTATTTGAGCATACACAGATGATGAGATGAGATGAGATGTTAGCATTTTTCCTCCCAAATGCTTCAATCACTCACCACTCCTTAAATCAGTATTATATTCCTATATCAAGAAGACAGAGGAATGTGACATACTGAGAATCTTGGCTCGCACCTCCAGGACAAGCAGTGTTTATTTTACTCAAAAAGTGCTTGCTTTCTCTCCTGGAAGGTGGAAAGAAATCAGCTTTTGGCATTGGCCTGAACACACAATGGAAGACAAGCAAGGTTTAGTGTTGACTCCCTCCTTTGCTCTTCTGTCTCCATCACCAGAACCAGATAAACTTGTTTATCTGAAGCTTCGTGTTAGGCAAACTAGTAAAGCCAGTCCAAATTGTATATAATGATCATGAAAGTCATGTTTTCTAGGCAACTGTAGAATGCTTTTTTATACATGAGGGTAGCTGATGTTTCACATTTGATATTAAAATTTTATTCAGAAGAGTATATAATTATCACTACAAAGTAAGCCTAATCCACATAAATCGTAGCATGACTCTTGTATCCCTCTCTTTGTTTAATTATTAGTGTAAGATTCTTGGGCAACTCCCTTATTTTGCTGTTGATCTGCTCCACCTCGGAGAGGGCACGTCTCCTTGATGCGTTTCTCATACTTGCAACTTTCATTTTAATTGCTAAGTAGGAGCAGAAGACCTGTGACTAAGGCAAGCTTTAGCAAAAAAAGGAAATTTCAGGACTACAAAGCAGCTTGGCAATAGTGACACTTTTCAAACAGCACTCGAACCAGTAACACCCTTGTTCACACGTAACAAATTAAACCCTTCTAATGACCTAAAATAACCACAAGCAAAAAGGCATCTCACTATTGACAGCATAACTTCACGATGGAGCGATGATGTGCTGTCTATCAGACAAAAGGCGCTGAGAATGGCACCTCCAGCTTTAGTCCAGCGGTTGTTCCATTGTTGCATTCGAGAGCCACGCATTCCTCACATACTCTACAGAGGTCATGACTGAAGTCTGTCCTTACTCACTTACAGCTCTCAGCACAGCTGAAGAGGGAATGAAAGCTTTTGTCAGGGGAGCAGAAACAGTAGCAGGCACCTGATTTAAATGTCATGGAGCCACTAGAAAGCATTATACTAAGTCGTAAGTACTGCTTCCCACCATCTGTGACATCCTAAAGCTACCTACAGATAAAATACTGGGGCTCTGGTCAGCACGTCAAGGAAGCAGTGACAATTACTTAGTACAGTAACTGCTTTTTCATTCACTGCAACGTTATTTTATAATTCATAATCAGTCCCCAGTGTTTGAGAAGAACAATGCTCAAATATTTAACACCAAGATATAAATTGCCACAGACTAGAAATTCGGTGACTCTACCAGTAGGTTTCACTAATGGATCATCTTACTTTAGAGTAGATTTTTAAAAGCTTAGCTTAAGGCCTCTCCGTGGTAGTGAAGTGATACAGCTTTTACTATATCAGAAAAATTCTCTAGTACCAAAGAGCTCAGATACTGTCAGATG
>WEIT01034529.1:13666-41609 GCA_013389985.1 Dryoscopus gambensis
AGAGGACTACATCTCCCAGCATGCCAAGCGGGCGCGGCGGGGGGGAGCGGGGCTTTGTTGCCGTGGGGCACGATGGGTGCTGCAGTCCGTGCCCACAGCCCCGAGGGCTCCCGCCGAGAAGAGCGGCGGCAGCGCGCTCGCGGGACGCTCAGCGGCGCAGGGCGCTGCCCGGCACATCCCTCCCTCCTCCTTGGGCTTGTCCGATCGTGTGCTCTCTGCCACCCGCCCTGTCCACACCGTGTCTGTCACAAGGCGAAAGGCTGCCAAGAGCAGGGCTGGCCGCTTTTTCTTTAGGTCTTTGGGCTTCCACCGCGGGCGAAGTCTGTGTGTGTTCCTGAAGCGGGGCTTCGCCACAGCGTCTGGCAGCAAAACCAGCCGCCTTCTTCTCAAGTCTAACCCACCAGAACGATGGTGGTACACGAAAATTCTCCGTTTTGTTCAGGAAGTGGCACGAGGGGAAGGTGGGCTGCATCGGCAGAGCCGGGCAAAGGTGAACCATGTCCCCATTGAGGTTTTGCAAGACCGTGGGTTTAAACTACGCCGAGCAGAAACACAGTGTTTCCATACTCAAGGTGCCCTAGAATCGAAATTCATTGTCCAGATTGCAGAAAATGATATATTGAAGTTAACAAAAAACCACGCATGTTCATACGGAGCTGTGGTCGGTCTCTCCTTGAAATATTTATTCCTTCAGTTCATGAGGTACTCCGAGGGAAAGAGAAACCTTTCACCTCACAAGTGAGCGGCTCCACAGTGGGCAGTGCCAGGCAGGCTGTACCTGCAGAGGGACAGGGCGCTCAGCTGCTCAGGTGTGACGGTGCCTGTCTGCAGTGGTTAAGATGCACGCCCAAACCAGAACCTGAATTTCCTCCCTACGGGTTTCTTGCCACAAAAACTGAAATATAAAACCAGAACAGCACAGTCACTGGACTGCAAGGAGTAACAAAATCCAGCCATCCAGTGTGCAGCCATTTCTTCTGAGCCAGATGCATGCGTAAACTCATACAGCTGGAGTAAAACCCAATGAAAAGAGTCTTTGGCTTGCTAGATTTACAACTCTATAATAAAATATAAGCCTGCTTAGATTTACTTCACAGCACAGCAAACCACTCATTTTGCTTGCACACAGCAAATTTATTTAATTTTTTAAACTTACAAAACCTGAAAAATAAAGATTAGGAAACTGTTACTGCCCTTTAAAGGCACATTGTTATTCATCATCAGCGCATTTTAGTTTCCACTTTATGTAGCATATGAAGGATTAGGATTTCAGTGAAAGAGAGGGACAGAATAAATTGCATCCTCTACCAAAGAACTGCCAGACCTTTTCAGATGGCTGCATACCACGAGCCCTTCCCATGTTAGTCAGCTTTATCTAAGCCTTCCAAAGCAGTGTCTGCCCCTGAATTTCATGGGTTTCAGGGTCAGTCACAACAGAATTGTGGGGCTGGGGAGGTCAGAGGCCATTTTTGTCAAAGGGTAGTGACCTTAGCAGCAAGAGGTAGCCTGACAAAAACAGGATTCATGCTACTGAATGGAGTTCTCACTGCTCCTCCCCCGCTGAGTCTTTTTTCTACCTGGTAATGAAAAATCTTGAAGAATTGTAATGGATTTTTGTACACATACATACAGATATATTTGTGTGTGTGTAGATCTATTTAAAAATATTAAATGTCTTATGCCAGTTATGCTGTTTATTAGTTTCTATTCTACTCTATGTATTATATATAATTTTTTATATATTTTAGCCTATGAAAAAGATGACATTTTTATAAAAATGTGTATTTGTTATTAGGAAAAAAGAGACTGTAAGCAAGAAATTTCAAAAAAAGGAAAAGGAAAAGAGGAAAAAAAGGAGAAAGAGAGGAAAGAGGAAAGAAGAAAATAGGAAAATATAACAGAAGAGAAACTGAAATTGAAATTGAATATTTCGGAATGTGGTATAAAAGTTTCTTCAGCAACGTTTGCATAGTCACATATTTACTTTACATGCACATAAATGCATGACTAGGTAAGAAACCCCAACTTTTAGTTTCCATGGTCAAGGGAAAGGATTAATTAACAGGCTGCAGACTCTGACTCAGGAGGTTTGGCATTTTATACTGGGATGATTTAAGACATTCTTGTCCCTAGCCAGACATTCTACCCGGAGATTATGGTGCCCTCCCAAGCTGCTGCACTCCCCGGCCTGGTGCACGCCCTGTGACCTGAAAGCTCCCGTGGTTTGTGCTGCTGTGGTGGGTTCTGAGCTGCAGTGGCCCAGGACGAGTCCTGCTTTCCCTCGCAGCACTTCTCGTGCAGCTGCTGATGGTGGCCTCTGGCTCACCAATCTATATACTGCTCCCCGTGAATGTCTGCTTTAAATTTCAGAGCCCTCGTCAGGAAGCAGTTCAAAGGTAGTTGGAAGTGCACATTCAGACTCCTGAGGCATCAACACAAGTCTCTAAATTAATTTTAAAAAATAAAGGAAAAGAAAGACTGTGGAGGGGTTTTTTTTTGCAAAAGTCTTTCCAAGCCCTGTCTGACTGATGATGTTCTTGGCTCTTTTTTATGAGCAGCTTTGTGGTGCTGCTGTTGGTCAGAATTCCCTCTCCCAGGACATTGCAGTTCTCCACTCAGAAACGTTTTATTATTTCTGGGTCTCACACTGTGTCCAATATCCCTCCTCCTTCCTGAACAGTCTGCCTGAGCTCTTGAAATCAGGGTAATGGAGTTGTCCCCAAAGGTGTTGAAGGATATGGAACATTTGCATGCTAAAATAGTATCATTTTCTCCTCTCTTTCAGTCAACGGGGATTAGGTTTCTTTTGGTTTAACAATTTACTATAAAAAACAGACCAAGTGCTTCTGGCTTCCCTTGAGTGGTGCTTGGGTTCACCTCCATCCTGATCCTTCCAAAGACCCAGCCTTGACTTACTGGTCAGTTCTACCCACAGACATCTCACCGATGCATCTGATCCTCAGAGGGACCACGGTCATGATCACCAGTCCATCAGGTAAGTGGAGATGCATCACTCATTTGCCATGAATTGTACCTGTTCTCAAGTCCTTCCCTGGATAAAAACATACATGATGGCATCTACGATTTTTTTAAGGTCTGCAGCTTGTACAAGTTTCTGTATTTAAGTAAATCTAAATGGCATCTATTTAATTTCAAGAACTTTATTTGGGTGTCAAAATCCCTCATATATCTTGCACAACTGTACAAATAACACTTATGTCCATTTTAGGCATAAACATGGTTATTGTCACACTGGGTGCTATCAAAGATTTTATTTACACAACAATTACTAAAATGCCTGTTGTCATATTTCCATTTATTTATTTCTTACCCATAGGGTAATAGGTCCACCATAATTGCTTGGTGCGTTTTATAATACAGAAGAAAAAGCTATGTTAATAAAAACTAACAAAACCTCACAAATAGCTACAAATCTGACAGAAAATGTCTAAGAAAAATTCTCCCCAAAATACAATACATTTTTCCACACATACACAGTACAGAATAACTTCAAAGGCACAGCTTTGAATTTTGCTTTTGTAGACGTATAGAGAATTATCACCACGTGAAGGAATTGAGAGAACAGTTTCATACCTGTCAATAGATAATTAAGCAAATAATCATGTTTGCATTGTCATTTTCTTTATATAATTGCTTCATATCATCATATTTAACATATGTGGCTCTGAATCCAAAATCTTCCCAGTCCCCAAGTCCCTTCTTACCTTGTCATTACTGACCAGAGAAGTTAGATTTTTCCAGATTGTGCAAACTCAACACAAATACATATATAATAAGAACAATAGTCAACTTAAGGCAGTGTATAATTCAATGCTACATGTCTTTTCTTCTCTTTTGTAAAGATCAAACTTACTGGATCAACAGAAAGGTGCATCAATATACAAAGTTAGATGTAAACTGAAACCTACAGCAACGCATGTCTTTTTAAGGAACCAGATACAGGAATTGATATGAATAAGTGATGACTTGGCAGAATGGTTTCTAAGGAATGCATTAAGAGCTTAAAAGAAGAACAGATGACAGGGTTTTGCTGAGGGTGAATTTCCTGTCTTTAATTCAAATTATAAATAGGTCCTGTTCCAGTACTTTTTTTGTAAGACTCATTAACATTTGTCAATAAGAGAGGGGGTAAAAATGGCTCACTCAAATTGAGAGCACACAGGGTTGGCCCAGAATTAAAAAAGGCACAGATCGGCCCAAAAAGTGGTCTAGAACAGCACAAAAGTATTTTTCGGCTACAGGAACATTCAGTCATACTGGTCTGCAATCTGCCCACGTTAGGAACTACATTACTGCCCAGGGTCTCTTCCATTTTCACCTCCCTTGAAGAACGTCCACGAGAAGTCCCACACAGCATGAAGTTTTTGTAACTCTTGTAAGTGTGTGCTTAGCCGATAGCAGTCACCTTCATTTAGCCCAGCCTGTGGTGGCTTCCCCATTGATGTAGGCAAAGCCGGGAAAGTGTTGCATGTGCTCGTACTCAGAATTCCTGCGTGTTGTCAAGGGCGTGTACATGTCACTGGAATTCCCGTATCTCGTGGAGTGCATGGATGAGCTCGTGTAGCAGGAGTTGGCTGCTGGGACCTCTGGCCAGCGTGGAGTCACCGGTGTGGGATGCAGCCTGGGAGTACTGCTCATCAAACAGGGCTCCATTCTTGATGTTGGGCCATTGAAAGGGTACTACAATTTANCATCTGCCACACACTTCTTTTTAAAATAAGGGCTGGTGGTGTCACAATTCTGTGTTTAACAAAGCCAAAATCATATGAATTAGCAACTATCCAGCAGCAAGGTATCATACTGAAGGTAGAATATCAGATAACCACTGTCTGCTGTAAACCAAAGTTTCAGGGAAAGTCTTGCAAAACAGTCACTGATTTTAAATACTGAATTAATTTATCAAAGTGCTAGGTGTATCTGGGAGCAGAAAAATAGATTGAATTAATTTAATTTTTTTTCTCCCATGTTTTCTCAAAAACTTGCTATTTACTAAAAATCAGAATATAAAATGTCCCAACTCTTCCTCACTCAAGTGAGTTTTGAGGGAGGGGAGCAAAAGAATCTTTATTTCTGGGAAGGTGCCTTCCCTTTAAAGTGTTCACAAGACATCCTGACAGTTTCTGCAGGAAAACAGTATGGTCTGGCCCCAGAGCCAGCAGCTAATTGGACAACTTATGGAAAGAGGCAGGCAGGAGAAGAATCTCTCTATTCCCCAGCTGTTCACAGTGACCCTTGGAAACCAGAAATCAGAGAAGTTTGACAAATGGCTTCCCCCAAGGAAGGATAGGATAGGAAGGAAAACAGAGCAGCTTTTGCCCTCTATAGCCACAGGCTGACCAGCAACAAAAAGAAAATTGTGCTTACGAGTGCTTGCTTAGCACATGTTTATCTTATTGCCTGTCCTGCAGGAGCAGATCATCTGTGTGCTGTGTCTGAGAAATGGCCCTCCCTGTTTTGTCCCTGTTATCCATCTGCATCACAGAGATGGTTAGGATCCCTGTTCCCCTTGACCAGCCTTGTATCTTCAGCGCTTCTACATTTTACATCTTTATACCTTTTCTGCAAAAAGTGTCACATTTAAAATTCTGATTTCTTGGGTTGACACCGTGGTATTTCTCTAACTAGAAAGCTGTCACCAAAGTAGGACTCTTCTGACGCTTACAAACCTTGCAAGTTGCATGCCAAAGCTTTCCATGGCTGTAAAACCCCTTCCCTATATTTTGGAGGGTTATGGAGACAAAAGCTGGAGTAGGTGTTCCTAGGAGGGAGGTAGCAGAGATTCCCAAGGGGTCTCATTACATTACTCGCTGTGGATGGGCCCAGGGTTAATCAGTTGTGTAAGCAACTGTTACATGAACCCAAGGCAATTACAGCAGTGTCTCCACAAGGAGTTTGCGCTGTCTCCCTTCTGACCACAGCCAGGAAGGCAGCCCAGCCTTGGCAAACGTATTTGAACAGTCCACAAGCCTCAGGCAGCTCAGGGCCACACGCTAATTAAAGAGGAGAAAAAGAAGACTCTTTTTGACCAGCATACTGTAGTTAGTGATTTAGCATATTCCTGCGTGTCCTGGGGAGACAGGCCAGTGGGCAGATGAGAGGGAAAACATCAAAGGTGTTCTCTAGCTTGTACTTCCCATCACCACAGGGGCTGGATCTACCTGTGCCATCACAGCTGCCGAAACAGGGTGTTAAACTGCAGCACCACCCTGGAACATCAACACTTCATCGGCGGTACTGCTAATCCAGCTGCCAGAATAAGCTGTCCTAGCAACACTGACAACACTGACGGTGTCTATACAACACCATCTAAACTTCCATCTTCACCCCAGAGAAAGGTTTCTCAGTAGGAAAGTTCAGCAGAGCTTACCTACTGAGTGTAAAATGCCTTATATTCCTTTGAAGGAGAATCAAGTTTTCAGACTTGTTGGTTTTCCAAAAGCCTTCATTGAAGATGAGAACTTCCAGTGACCAGCAACAATGAAACTCAAGCTTTGAAACAGTATGTGGCCCAAGCTAAGAACTTTCTCCTTTGTCTTCAGCAGCATTTTACTTGATACCAGTTACTGTGGTCTTTGCCTTTATTACCTCTTCATCTATACTTCAGGTCACTGTAGATTCTTGTATTAGAGAGTGTACTTACAACAGGGTTCACCCAAACTTCTGCCATAATACACCAGTGATTCTCTCTTGTCTTCTTCCCAGTGAGATAATTGATCTATTCTGTTGTTAACCATAACAGAAGCCTTTGCCATCCTGACTCAGTGCAATTTTCCTTTGAGGTTTTGAAGCGAAGGCTGTGACTTGTAACAGGGGAATTACTTGCTTTCATGTCCCTTCCAAATGCCAAGAGAAATCCCTGTCTTCAGCCAGCATAATTTGCTATTTGAAAATGTGTAGACTGCAAAAATGTTAACCGGTGCTCAAGAAGAAGAGAATGAACTCTGGGAATATTGTGGTGGGCCTCCTTGTTGTACACAGCATTATGTGGGGAAGCCACATAATGTCTTTTTGGTTGTTTGGAACCACAAAACCTGTGCCACCGAGCAAATGAAATCTTGGCTCCCAGAAAGAACTTCAGGGTGCACTGAAAGGGGAGGATATTCCTCCTCCAATGTGCAGCCCAGAGGCCATGCTTAGGCTTACTGAGAAGGCAGGGGAAGGGCTGTGCATGAGGGGACAGGATACAGTGTGCTGCTTTTCCTTTTCATCAAGCACACCCGATGCAGCTGTGTTTATGAATGTGTCATGAATGTAAAAAGAATAATTGCTTGAAAATAACATGCACTCTAAATATCCAGTATTTTACAATAAATTCTGTTATGACTGAATGCAAGATGGAAAGTTTTGTAATGGTAGGTCAGCTAATCGCAAATGACTCAGTGGCTTCTTTTTCCCTACAGTGAAGAGACTATTGAAAGACAATATTTTTAAAGGACTCATTGGCCCCTGCCTGACTATTAACTCACCCAGTGAAGCATCTATTCAGCCTTGTTGGAGTGTCCAAAGCGGAGCCATCTGGGCGGATGCCTGCCCATGCTGCCTGAATCACCTTTCACACTCTACATCCGGTTTAATGAAGAGTGCTTAAACTGAACTCAAAACACTGGGGCCTAGTGATCTTTGCCAGATATAAAAGCGACATTTGTTGGAGGACTCTTGACAGGAAATTACCATTTTCTGGGTTGACTCACTTGTTACTACTGCTGCCATTAGACCTAGACAAGAAGCCCTTTAAGCCTGTGAGACTTTGAGCAGATTATTGTTAAGGCCTTGCCCAAAAAAGTAAAATTAATTCAATTTCTTTTAGTATTATTTTACAAAATACAAGGTTAAATATGTCTTCCCATGAAGTGAAGGCTGAGTTTCTGCACTGAAAGGATGGAGAATAATCTCTTTATTCTTATTCTCAACTCACCAACCAGTTGTACAAGGAAGTGAAAAGTTTTAATGTCCAAACAGCAAAATATTTCCCTTATGAACGTGGCTCTGACTTTACATTGTATTAGCTCCCACTTTTCCTGAATGCTGTAAATTAATGTTGCGTGTTAGCCACTACTTTGGGACTTGCAAATAACACATACCAGAAACTACCAGAATAACACTACCAGAAACCACTGAATTGTGGTGAGCTGGCTATAAATTAATTTCATAACAATATACTTAAATCTTGCTTAAAATGAAATAATTGAAACAATTAATTAATTGCATCTTTATAACCCTTAATCTGACCCTTTTGTCCACAAATTGAACCTTGTTGAATGTGTTAACTAGGCTGAGTGAAACTTTGAAGTCCATCTAAGTGATTTTGGTACTTTTGGGAGTGGCATTTGGAACCTTTGGAAAATGCTATTTGTAATTATCTCAAAAGAAGTTAAGACATCTGTTTCCTCTTGCATTCAATACATAATTACTTCAATTACATGCTAACAGTCTTGAGGCTGTTGTGAAGCCATACAGTTGGGAACAATGACTCTTGCTGCATAGGTGGGATTTGGGCAGTATTTTTGTCTTTCTGTCATTACCAGCTGTTTGATGACAGAGTGGTTATCGGGGAGGGTGTATTACTCTTACTGCATTGGTATAGTCATGAGTTTATAATGTGTATGTGCTGGAAGATTAAGAACTTTTCCTCTTCTTTTTTATTTTCCAAAGTAGATGGGCCAGAATAACATGAATGGACGCTGAAACATGGGCTCTGTCTTACAGAGGATTTCCTTGGCTCCCCCACTGTCACAAAAACAGTTACTACTGTCTTCCAGTAAATCTTGCTGCAGAGGTATACGAAGGGAAGACACGGTTTAGTAGAATTGTGGCATGCAATATTTTACAGAAAAACTGAGTAGTGCTGCATGCTGCACCCCTGAGAAGTTATGTGAGACCACTGCAGTCCCCAGAGCAATTTAGGAGACTCAGAGTACAAACACTGCTTAAATTCCCTTTAACTATGGCCCAAACACTGTGCTCTGGGCCTCTGAGACGTGCAAACCTGATCTACTGCATTACAGCAGACTGTACTACTGCAGCATTTTCCAGAGTGATTTCTTCTGTCCAGGCCATGAAAATAAACTATGATCTTCATAAATGCAGCTTAAAAGGCAGCAAAAATAAATAAATAAATAGATTCATTCATGTCTTTAATGTAGGAGCTGCATGGTACAAAAGGAGAAACATTGCTATGCTACTTCTATGGCTCTCTGTCACCTGAGATGGACCGTTTGGAGATGGTTGTTTCATTTTGGAAGTGGCAAAGGAGAAAAGGTAAAAGGAGGCTGTGTTTAGTTTGGCATCTAGAAGCGATTCCCACATCTAGGTGACTGATCTGGGAGCTTCTTGACTGAGTCCCTCCTACCTACTCTGAGATCAGGTTTGCACAGAAAGGCTGGAGGGGAGCTCCAGCTCCATCAGGTTCCCTGCTCAGCACAGCTGAGAGAACAGGACATTCACACTCCCCAGACTACGCCTGCCCTGCAGTCCTTGGATAACTCCTGTGCACAGAGCACCTGTCACAAGAGAGACTAAAGAGATGATAACGCTTAACTCTGGAAGAGAGATGATAGGGAGGAGGTGAGGAAGGAATGATGCAGATCTATGTCTTGAATGGTGAGAGTAGATAAACAGGGAATGAATGAATATTCCCTATTCTCATCACCCAAAAAACCCTAGGGCACCCAATGCAATTATGAGATAACAGACTTAAAATTAGCAAGAGAATGAGTGTTTCATGCAACCCCTAGCAAAGTCTGTATGTACAAAAAAGCTTGAAGATGGGGTAATGGAGAGTGGTTTGCTACAAAAGACATCATTCCACCTGCTGCTTCCTACTCAGGATATCCCTAGGTTAGCTCTTGCCAAAGTCACCATAGATATGCTGGTGAAAGGACCACCTTCTACTTACCCTACTTCTAAGACCTTTCCTCCCCACATTTGTTTCCGGCCATTGCTAGAGATGAGACCTGGATACCTGAACCTACAGTGTGATTCACTACAGCTACACATTAGGGTACTTACACTCAATGATGTGCGTCTTTATATGTTACCAGATATGTTAACATGTGTACTGCTGCAGATTTCTCTAATTATTCTTTTACTAGAAGTGTTGGCCTTGAAATTTACAGAAAAAAGTTAGTGAAGCATGAATTAGTTTGTGTTTAAGGAAAAAGTGAATATTCAATTCAATTACATGAATTGAAGTACTTTTGGATAGCCTGAAAGAGGATTAAGATCTGTCCAGCCAGGATGAACCTTGCAGATAAAAGCTGTGCTCAGAAGCCAGTCAAGCCTCCACTGTGGAGGTGAATTAGGTGTGACTTTGTTCTGGGGTTGCCTTTGAAAGAGGTAACTCTCTGCTAAACTCAGCAAAGGACAATGAGACCTCTCAGAGGCTTTTAGACAGCACTGTCTATTTTCTACCCTGGCATCTGGTACCTAAAACTGCAGAGGCAGAGAACTGATGAAATAAAGGGTCAGTATAGACGCATTTATATACACACACACTAAAGAGTCCTCTTCTATCTGATGGTGGAGCAGCATCAGAGTATTGTATGCACTCCTGCAGTATGGCTTAGAGAATTAGGTAGTCACAGAACAATCTGTAGATCATTTTTCATTTGTCTTCCAGGCTCCTGGCCAGTGAACCAAGTCAAGAAATGAGCAATCAGGCCTGGAATTACAAGTAAGGAACTGTTCTGAGAATTATTCACAGATGGTGAGGGAAAAAGAAAAAAATGGGATTAAGACCAAGGTTTGAACAGACTGTTCCTGTCATCAAAAAGAGTTGTAGCCATCAGTGGGAATTAGCCTATACTGCTAGACACCCACCTGCACTTTTCGAGAGCTGTAAAGAAATAGTTAATAGTAAATAGTAAAACAGTAAACAGTAAAATATCTATGTCTGTGTGACCTCTTCCCCAGCACAGTGTCACTCTAAAATTCCAGTGACAAAATCAAAACTCTTAAACCTGGAGTGTGTCACTCTCTTCCACAGAAAGAGGTTGGACATGATGTTCTTCAAGACCAAAATAGTTATTTATAGCTGCAGCTTAAACCCCACCTCAACTACATGCCACCTGTTTTGGCTCAGACCCCTGTCTGGGACAAGGGCTCTCCCTGAATCCATGTTCGTAGAGGAGAATTTACCCCACACACAGAACTTTTTTTTCTTAGGAGTTTCTCCCTAGACACTACCCTGAAGAGCATGGTAGAATAGTTGCTAAAGTTGAGCCAAAGTTCTATACTTGGCCAGAATGTAGATTATAACAAAGAGTTCTTTTGAAAGTTATGGTCAATGCCTCCTCTTCTCAGCTGATTATACTCCCACAGCTCTGCACGTTGCAGCTCCTTTGGTTTCAGTATAGTGGCAGCTGTTGATACATCCACTGTAAATTTGGCTTCCTGTATTCTTATTTTGCAACATCATGAGTCCTACTCCAATTCCTGCCAACGTGTTCCCCTCACAAAGACCACTAGAGAAAGAGCAGCTCCTAGCATCTTATTAGGGACATCTTATGAACTTTTTTTTTTTTTAAGTAGCTAAGAAAGGACTTATTATAAGGGCAGGCATTTTACAGAAGCTAACTTGGCTTTAAAAAGACTTTCAGCAAATTCAGTATCAAACTGTCAAAGACTTTTAGATAATTTGTCAAAAGTAAGGTTCCAGTTTGTAGCTCCTCTCAATACAGAACAAGCACATTGATAGGGTTTTGTTGGCTGTGTCTTGCTGAGCAGTTTAATCTCGGTTTATAAGCAGCAGAGAACATGCTACATAGAAATTGAAATAATTTTCCTTCAAAGTGTGATCATTAAAGCATATCTGTTCTTCATATGTGTTCAGGACAGTTCAAAGACTAGCAAGACAGGAAAAAATGATCTGACGTGCACTTGTAGAGACAGCCCACCAGGGTATGAAAAATATTTGCCTGAGTTCGATGTTTGCTACTGTTTGCACACAGCATGTTAACCAGGACATGAGTAAACTAAAAATGTGTTGATCTTGATTTTCTTTTACTTGTTTCTTGAGATAACAGGGTAAGATCTATACTGAAAAATGGAGGGAAACAAACCTCTCCCAGGACACTGCAGTTAAATGTTCACTCACTCTCCTGCTGAACGTACAGCAGCTGCAAAAACCCTCTGACAAATCTGGACACCTCATGTAGTCTGATAGACCAGGTGCTACACAAATGGGTGAGAGATTGTAGCTTGTCCTTTCCATAAGCTAGGGAGCCATTGTTGAGCTGCTCCAAATGAGCATATTGGGTTTGTACAGATCTCAAAAAGCTTCAAGGAGATCAATACCATTATTCTTATCTTACAGCTAGGGAAAATGAAGCATAAAAAGGAGAAATGACTCCTCTAAGATCACGTGGCAGACTGATGCCAAAGACCAGAATGAGATGCAGCTTTTGTGTGCTCTGTTTCAAAGCACTACCGAATTCACACCTTTGCATCTGGTATGAAACTGTTGCAGTTCAGTGATGATAGTTAAGCATGGCAGTCCCTGATACACTTCTATAAATTTTGTAAATATTTTAATAAAAATTTTATAACTTTATAAAAGATACATTTTATAAAGTTAGTTATTAAAATAAATAATTTTATAATCTTTTAAAATAAATACATAATTTATTTATTTTTATAAGTGGTGCCACTTGTGTGGACTACCCCAATGCCATCACCTCCTCCCTGTATCTGCCCTTTGCTAACCTTCCAGCAGAGAGCCCAGAGAGCAGCTGCCTACACTGAGGAAGCACTGAGGCTCTAAAGCCCTCCGACAGTGGCACTACTTTGGAACTGTTGCCAGATCTCATCTTCACACTTAATCTGTGCTGGCTCCTACTGGCTCAGTTTCGTGAGGTGGAAGAGTTACTGGTATAATTTCTCAGCATTGCAGTAGGAGACTACAGGATACAGATTAAACAGCCTCTGCAATGGTATCCTGAAGTGATTCACACTATATGAAGAACTCACTGTTTTGGCAAATTCCTAAACAGGGGTATCCTCAAAAGCAGAGACCCAGAAGAATTCGCTATGGCCTCTGCATCTTCAGCTGTAGGAAAAGACTTTTATTTCTTCTTAGGGATCTCTTCCTGCTCCCAACACCTAAGAATCATACAACTAATTATATTCATTTTTGCTTTAGCTACTCCTTAAAACAGAAACACTTTCCATGATCCAGACTGCTGGATTTTAGAGTTAATATGTTATATTCACAATCCAAAGCTACTTCTGATCTCCACCAAAATGAAAAGATTGCTAGGTAATATTATAAAATAAAAAAATTAGGAGCCATCAATATCTAGACAGCTTATGGATTCAGACAGCTAATATGCTGATAAATTTACAAACTAAATTTATTTTAAATGTTATAACAACTATCATCAAGTAATAAATGCAAATTACCTGTGAAGAGCTTCTGTGGTAAGCTGAGTAGTGAAGTGGTCCAGAAATAGCAGTATCATGTGGTAAGGATGGATACTGACTCTGCATTGGATGGGGATGCTGGTTGCTATAGCTACCATAGTTGTAACTTCCTGTGTATCTAAAATACATCAAAAATCACTTTCAGTATGCACAATAATTTATTCCCACTAATCATTCCACAACTTTTATGAAACACACCATTGTTTTGGAGGGGTTTTTGTAATAGGAGGATGATACTTTAAATCTTTTCCAAAAGGTATTTTCCAGCTCAGATGGGAAGCAGATGCCACTAGTGAAGGTATGTGTCCAGCACATCAAATAGAGAGACCCAGCCTGTTTCTGTGACTCATCTTAAACTGCAGACTCAGCTTCACACTTTCTGAGGAGAAAGTGTCTTTCCCTTCTATTGTTATTTAATGCCATGTTCCCAGTAAATTGCTATCCAGGCTGAGGAAATATGGTAAGCCCTGACTTGAAGAACTACAACAAGTTCAGCTATCTCCTTGTACTGCAGTCAGATGTTCCTTTTCTGGGAGGGAGAGAAGTGAATTAGTTTGAATCTGAAGCATGCAACGTTCAGCTTTAGCACAGCCAGCTCAATAAGGGAGTGGGATGTGAGGCTGGAGAACCTGTCTACTTCCTTTTTGATTCCCAGCCTCCTGTCTAGGGACATCCAGGGGCAAAGGAGGGAGCAGTTTCCTTAGCTACTGAGTCAGTGTTTGTTGGCCACCATTGTTTGGACCATTCATTAGCAGAAGATGCATGGACACTTCCTGCAATCTCCCCATCTTTGTGAACATTTGATCTTTGTCGTCTTTCAGAAAAGTTGATTCACCTAGATTAAAATGTTTCCTCAAATCACCATAATCCATCTAACACCAGAGCAAGGGATTCCTGCAGGAACAATGAATTCTCACATATATATACACATATACATGACATAGACACGGCCTTACTGTGGTCTGTTCCAAGTCTTGAATACTCTTAGCTCCCAAACCTCTGTGCTGCTCTATTTCTGCCTCCACCAAACAGTCATATTTCTGGATAAGAGAGATGTTCCTTCTCTCCTTATCCAGGTTTTCCCAGTAAGGGCTTAACAGTGACATTCAAACAGATATCTAAACCTAATCACATCCAAGATGGAAGAAGATGCAGGGTTCATATTAATTTACTGGTACCCTTCCGAACAGTTTAGAGTCTTTCACACTGGGAAAGCACTTCTGCAAAGAATGAGTTTGCAACAAGACTGAGGAACACAGTAAAATCTTTCGAACCTCTTGCCTCATGGCAGCACCTGGGTATTTGCTAATCTTGCTGTATTGTCTGTTCCTTCTTCATTGATTAGTTTATGATTGGTTTTTTTAGTTATGGATATCTATGAGTTATGCACTGAATCAAATGAGGATGGCACAGAAGAGGTGTTGCTTAATGAAAACAGCACTGAGACCCTTAGTAAGTGTCTGAAGTTTTTCCAGATCAAATGATGTTACATAAATTTATACCTGTAATTATTTTAATTGAGAGCCTTGAGCAAATTTTGGTGATGGAGACTATTAGAGTGTTATGGTGATACTATGTCTATATCTTCAAACTGTGGACATTTTTTTATCTGCAGGTTAACAGTAGTCATTGAACCACTGAGGCTGGAAGGGACCTGTGGAGTTTATGCAGTCTAAGCCCCCTGCTCAAAGCAGGGTCTGCTAGAGCAGCCTGCCCAGGATCATGTCCAGATGGAGTCTGTACATCAGCAAGGGTGGAGACTCCACAGCCTTTCTGGGCAACCTGCCCCAGTGTTTGATCACATTTACAATAGAACAAGTTTTTGTTCATTTATGTTTAAACAGAATTTCTTGTACTTCTATTTGTGCTTGTCCTGTCATTAAATACCACTGAAAAGAACCTGTCTCTGTCTTCTTATCATCCCCCACTGATAAGATCCTCCCTGAACCCTCTCTGCCCGATGCTAAATAACCTCAGCTCTCTCAGCCTCTCTTTGTATGACAGATAGTCCAGTCAGTCCCACAATCATCATCAAAGTGGCCCTTTTCTGGACTTACTCCAGGATGCCTGGGTCTGTCTGGTACTAGGGAGCACAGAATTGGATCCAGATGTGGTCTCAGCAGTGCTGAGCAAAAGAGAAGGATCCCCTCTCCTGAGACATGGTATAGTAGGGTTGTTCTCTAGGCACATCCAGCTTTTTCAAACGTGGCACAGGGAAACAGGAATCAGAGAAGAAATCTACTGAAGCCTTCTCTTTTAGAAAATATCCTCCAGGCCTACTGTGGTTTTGAATAGAATTGAATGAGATTATAAAACTAACACATAATATAATTATACAACAGCAACAACAGCCAAAGAATTATGATACCAGCATCTTTGCAATACAGACTTAACTACATCAAGAAACAGCTTTTACTGTATTTCAAAAAAACACCTAAGCAGAAGTTCATCCAAAACCCACCAAAGAAAAACCCCAAAAAACCCACGACACTGGGAAGTGCCTTACCCGTGTTCTTCTCTGTGGGGATAAACGGGTATCCGGTGTGTGACAGATGAGGAAGGTACGTGTGGACTCCTCATGCAGGGCAGCTGTTGGGAATTCTCCGCAGGTGACCCAGCAGCTGTTGTCACGGTGTAGGTGAGTGACCATGTGTAGGATTGCATAGCCCCTGCAGGCAGAGAAGGGCCAAAGGAACACACTTAACATGGGCTGTCATCCACAGAGGTGCCATGGCTTGAGACAATTATAGGGAAACAACCGAACAGGCAATGGTCACGGAAAGTGCACCGACCAAAGTGAACAAACCAGTCATATCTGAAGCTTAAATATAAACACATACAGATCATTTGGAGCATGCAAGGATCCAGAAGACTGAAACATGGAATGGCTCACACTGTGGGCTTCCAGTGTGGTGTTGAAATAATTTTGCAGAAAAATACAAAACCCTGGAATAGGACTTAGAAATGGAAGAACACCAGTGCTAAGATTTCTCAGGCATGATGCACCAAACCCTGAGGTCCATCTCACATGGAGAGGACTGCTGGCCTGCTCAGCTCTGAGGCCTGGACTGAGGCAGTGAGTATGATCAGAACAAAGAAGGGTTAGAAAAAAATGGGTGTTATGCAAGTAAATTTCTTGAATCCTTTTGCAGTTTGTACCTGTTCCACCCAACTAGCTACCAGCCCTTGTAATGGCAACACTACAAAGATCCCTAAATCATAACAACTAGATAGACAGAAATAGCCTGGTCATTTCCTTCTTGCAAATAATGTTTCTTTCTTTTTTTAGTGGCAGCAGAGACTGGACTTAATTTATTTTTGTCATTTAGAGTGTTTGTGGGAAGAGCAAAGCAAAGAAGTGGGTTTTGCATTTTGCTTAGAAGGTGCTGAGTTTTTTAATCATCCTGATCCCTTCCAGGCAGGAACTCCAGTTTCATGAGCCAGCTGCTGAGAAACCTTTGTCCTTTGCCCACACCCCTTTCACTCAGGAGGCTGACAGATCCATTGTTCCAGTATAACATAGCTCTTGCTGGAGGTCATGACCATACTGGCTGAGATTACCCTGCAAATGAGGACCAGAACACTGAATTTAACCCAGTGAGAACACTGGTTTGGGGGGCTCTGGGCACTCTTGACTCTTTTTCTTTAGCTAAAAGGAATTGCAGGAGGTGACTCAGTTTTTTTCAGTATGGATTCTAGGACTTCCTGTAGCATGAAAGGGCCTAATTTAGAGGGGGAAGCGATTGTACTCCCAGGTCTGTGTCCAGTCCATAGCTTTGGGAAATGAAAAGCCTATTTCAGATGTGCATAATTTTCTTTGGGTGTGTGTGATTTTGTTTGGCAAAATCAGGCAAATAATTTTTTTTTTTAATGGGAAATGCCTAATTCTGGGACTGAATGAAGGCATTCTGAGCTTTACAAGGTAACTTGAAATACTTCAGCAGAATGTGATTTGATGCTCTTACAACAGAAATCCTTGGATGTGTTGTGGCCAAGAGTATTTGTGATAGGTCTGTTTCCACATGCCTGCATTTTCTGCCACTGACTCTTGAATTTTCTGTCTTTATCTCATCCCATTGCAGAGAACCACTGAGATCCCCAAGACCCCAAGAAGAAAAGCTAGCCCATGTTGCCATGGACAAATAAGCATTCATGATTCCTTGAGTTGAGGAAAATGTTTAAGGAAGCCTTCCTTTACTAAAAAACACAGTTTAGGTGGAAGGGACCAAAAGTACTTATGCAGTTATCAAGTAGCTTCATTTGAAAACAAGAGAGTTTTGAAAATATCAACAACTTGTCTACAGAAAATTTTAATGAAATATTTCAATTTCAAAAGGTCAACGTATTTTCCCAGTGTTATCTTCCAAAAATAAATTTGCAACTTTCTTTCAAAACAGGCCTAAATTCAAAAGGCAAAAACAAAGAGAAAAGAAAGAAGGACAACAAAGAGGGTGAAAATCCCAAATACTTATTTTTAGGTAACATTATTGTTTGGGGGTTTTTTCACACTTTTTCACTTCACCATGAAACAAAAGTTTTACTTTGACCTGATTTTATTTTTTCCAACAAAAAAATTGGCCATTGAGACAAAAAACTCATGACCTTCCCAGCTCCAAGGAGAAGCAGTTAAACAGAGCCAAAAGATCCTTTGCCTTTTAACAAACATAGTGATTTGACTGGCCTCAGACACTGTGACAATCTCCTTTTCTTTTTTTGAAAAATAGTGGGGATCTTATCATAGTCTGAGGAAAATGTGTGAGTCCAGGAGAGCAAGTTGTTTCATGTGCTCCCTGTGGGAAGTCAAATTCCTTGGATGAGAGATGCCAATCCTGGCATTCAAATCTAACTGGCAGCCACCTCAGTTCAACTTTAAAATAAATGGTTGGAGAGTAACAAGCATTGTGCTTGTGCAGATGTCACAGAAACAAATGTAGAAAGTAGATCTTGCACTGGGAGAGCTGTGAATCTTTATTTAATTCTCCTAACCAAGAAATGTCTGAGGTACTACAGGATAGTACCTCACACAGCTGCTCTAGGGAATATTCCCTTTCTTTTGCAGGTTATGGTTTAGAAACAGAAGTATGTTGAGTTTTACTCTGGATTTACAGAATGACAGAAAGCCATGCAAATATTTTTTTCACAGTGTTCTGGGGAACCTACAGTTGCCTCATTTCTTTTTGCCTTTGTGGCAGGGATGCCATTATTTTCACTGACCTAATTACAAAGGCAGAGAGGAAGGATGGAAGATGACAACAGATTTGCAAGTACATATGAGGTCAACCAGGATACTGCCAATGTTGTGGGGGGTGGAAAAGGAGGAATGAGTTAAGTCTGAAAGGTTTTCATAGCTAGCTTTTTAATACCTGCCTAGGTCCCAGTCCTCTATGATTGATTTCCTCAGCTGGTTGCAGAATTGAACTTCAAGAGATGAAGTCTCTTTTAGATATGACTGAACCCAACTGAACTGCTTTTTTGAAATAAGCAAAAACAATAGTGATTGAGCAATAATTTGCTCTGTTTTGTGTTCCAAACATGCAGGGTTTGATTAAAATAGGGAAGTTCATTTATTATCACTCTTTTTTCTTTTCTCTTAAAAAAAAAAAGTGATTTTGAGGATACTAACCAAGAGGCCATCTGACCTGTAGAGGAGCCAAATATAAATGGAACTGCTATTAGTCCAACAACAGCCCTGTTGTCATTGATGCCATCACGTACAGCAGTGCAGAAAAAACCCAGAAGTTGCTTCACGATGCTGCATTTTATATCTGCTTTAGGCTGGAGTGAACGACCACCAAGACACAGTGAGACACTCCCAGCACTGTGCCTTATGTTTGATAGTGTGCAGTACTGTCACCCTCAAGCAGTCAGAAATCCATAGTCAGACCTCCATTCTGTCCCCACACAACAGACAGATCACTTTACCTATAAAGCTTTAGACAAACACAAGCCCTTCCATTTGAAGGGGAGAACTGCCTTTTGAAATTGAAACCTTTGAGTTTTGCACTCTGCAGCTATGAGAATTAAACTCTGCTTGTTGAACAAGAGCTGATGTTCTCAAATACTCATATGGGTCCAGGAGCTGAAGCTTTAGAAGAACCAAAACTTGTTCTACTCAAACACGCAAATATGAGAGGTGTCAGATCTGTGCCAGTATTCCCAGAACTTTAATACCAAGCCCAGACTTGGAAGAACAGTGACTTGTAATGACCACTGCTGACCTGAAGACTTATTTCATGCATAGATTTCTTAAAACTGAACAGCAAACTCCATAGTTTACTAATATATTAGGAACTAGCAATTTAGAGTTCATTTTGTGTTGTCTAAAAACGATTGCATTGGCAAATGAGTAATCAGAGCTGTAAGAGGGGCTTTAAGAGAGAGCAGCATAGTCAGCCGTATAGCTATCACTTTTATTACAATATTGTTGCAGTTTGAACAATCATTAATCTGGCCTTTGTGATTTAGAAAGGATGGAGACTAATTAGCCTTTTAACTGTCTAGTAACCTAACAAAAAGTTTTAAATAAAATGTTAGTGGTGCCATGGCAGCTGTTCTACCACAGAGTGTGATACACAGGATTTATCTTTCTTTTGCTCAGTATCATGGAACTGCAACAGTTTAATTTTCTGGGTTTGTACTGACCACTGACTGAAGGCAAAAAGGTTAAAATGCTAAGTTTAATAGTTAACTTTTATTGCTAATGTCACAAGCAAGAAAGAGTTAATGATGCTCTAAATTGGGAAACTGAGAGCTAATGGTGACCAGTGGAACTAGTTCTCAATCTGCAAAGCATTTGTAGAATTTTACATTTACCTTATAAAAGACACAAAAGAAAATCAATGGTGTACTTTAAATACATCTTTCCAGAAAATAGGTTCCTGTTCCTAAATGTTCTGTGTAATGCCACAGATCTGTATGTAAACTAGTTTGAGTATGTGTAATACATCTTCAGGACTCCTATTTTAAAGTGTAGCAATGTCCTTTAGCTGAGACATAGTTGTTATTTTGTGTTGCTTTACGTGAATAAATACTGCATTCCATGGTGTAATGGTTCGCAAACTAAAAAGCAAACTAAACCAGTCCATCTACGTGATGAACATGGGAAACAGAGGTATTTCAAATTGCTCAAATTAAGAAAAAAGAAATAGCCACATATTCATATTTAATCTTAACCAGACCATTACTTGCACTGACAAATTTGGCCTGTGCAAGACAAAAATCATCTTCACCCTCTCAAAAGTGAGACTGCACCAGATCATAAGAGTAAAATCCAATTCAACCAAACAAAAGCTTTTAAAACAACCTAAAAATGAAAAGCTGAGAAAAGAAAGAACTAAAAACTTTCTTGCCTAAAAAGTTCTAGTATGGGAAGAATTGTGGTCTTTCAGTGCCTGAAGGGAAAGATGGAAAGGGACTTCTTACAAGGACATGTAGTGACAGGACAAGGGCGAATGGCTTTTGGTTTACTGTTGTATGACAGTCACACGGAGCTATGGTATCTGCAGCCCAAACACAAGTCCCTCAAATCTCCATTCCTGTCAATGGCCCTGGAGAACACACAGTTCCCTTCTTTTCAGTCTTTTACTTCTGGGTACAGCCCTGCATCATAGTAAGTTCTGGTTCTGGCATCACAACCATTCCACAGTGCCTACAGGTCAAGTTCCATGCAACACCAATGTTTCAACAAGAGTCAAAAATCCTTACCACCTCCACTGTCACCGGGACTGAAGCTGTGTGGTCACCTGCCTGTCTAGGAATCATCTGTCTCTTGTCTGAACGTTCTGGGGGTAGTAACTTCCTATTTCCCTCCTAAATACTGTATTGCTTCCAACAGTGAAAAAGCTTAAGTTGTGATGTAGGGACAAATATTTGAAAATCTCTTTCCAACACAACATGCATTGTGCTTCCCTGTGGTGCCTTTGAAAACATGAAAAACATTTTTCAGAAAGATTTATTAGTTCTTTAGTCACTGCCAAATTCTCTACTGTAGTAAATCATCGCTTTATGACATTCTTTCAAGAAGATTTTGTAACTTTTCTAGTACATCACAAAAGCGATAGTTTCCACATTCTGATTGTGCATCCTATTCAATGAGGAGCAGCAAAGCTGGAATTTCACTGCCTGAAATGCCTTCAGAAAGTCACTCACATTTCTGCCTTTCTTTCCATGAATTAAGAAAACGCTGTCTTTTGATCATACAGACAGACTTTCCTGCCCCCCATCCAAAAGGTAATGAGTTTTACTCTAGAGCACAGAGGATGTTGGCCATTTATGCAGCCCAAACAAGGAGCTGGTTTTATGCTTATTGTTCTCTGTCAATCCTACCCACAAGTTTACGCTGCCCGTAAGAGAAGATTTTTTTAATTTGTGGGCCCACCAGAATACAACCACCTTACCAGTTGCCATAATAAAGTACAACACTGAAATTAGGCTTCAAACATGTAATTCCTAATCTCTGACATTGATTGATAGATGAAAGTTATCAGCAATGTGTAAAACATTCCCAAGCAAAACTTGCACAGCTATTTAAACATGTTTTAGTGTTAAATATGTTGAAAGATATCCATCTCCCCCTTTACCAGCTGAGAATTCCTGAACCACTAATTATTTGGGATTTTGCAAACCTCATTAAACCTAAAATATTTGGCACACTTCCTTCAGGTGTATAAAACATCCAAACATCAAATCTTTTTCCTGGTAGAGTGCACATCATGTGTGGGTACAGTGAGAACAGATTTCTAGCTTGGGAAGGCTTCTCATATCTTGCAAGCCAGCACATCATGTTCTCAGGCTCACTTTTAGGAGACCAAGTACAAAAGCCACCTTCAAGCAGATTTATCTGCCAGAAGCCAACCTACCTGTAGTAGCTGTTATGCCACCATACTCTGGGGACTGGTTGCTGATGGGCGACGGGGCAGAGGGCAGTTCCACGGAGGTGGCAGATTTAGCTGGAGAGAACGGCGCTGGGGAGGGAGATGGAGCAGCTGGTTCACTCAGAATAATTTCTTCTCGTATTTCTGCTGCAGAATGAAAGAAAACCCATCAAACATAGCTAAAGGTAGAGTCAAGGAACACTGAGAAACTAAAAACAAAAAAAAAATGCAAGCAGATAAGTTCTCTAGAGTGTATTTCAAGAAATACATAAAAGGAACCACAAATCTTTGAAGGAAGTACTTCTATAACATTCACCATTACAACCTTCAGTGTACCTTCAGAAGACCTCTTAAAGGAAAGTGCTATTTCTCCTGTTACATAGGCAGGAAACTGGTGCATGGACAGCTTAAAGGTTATACTCCTCTAATGTACTATTACATCTCAAAACTTAGGAGTCCAGTCTGAGTTGGGCATTCCTACACCTTCTAGAGACACTGGAAAGAAACACGAGTCTCCCGGGCATTCCTGTGGCTTCTGGCCATGATTTTCTTTCTTTGTTGACTAAAAAAAGGAGGATATTCTGGATGGGTTTTGCTGCTAAAGGTATGTGGAAAATATGCAAGAATAAGCAATTTATTTGTCAAAAACCCAAGAGGCTATTGCAGGGCAATGAATTAAATTCAAGTCTTTCACCACACAGAAGATAGTACTCTAATCACTGAATTGTTTTTCTTCCCATAAATCTACAGGGTGACAAATTAGGCCACAGCTAAAATGGAGGATGAAACTTTCCAAAGGTGACAGAGAGGTTTAATTTGCCAGAATTAAGGGGAGATGCAAGGAAGGAAGATCACTGAGGACCCCTCATTACAAGGGGTTGCCCAGAGCAGAAAAACTAAAGGCAGTCCCTGCTTGTTTCTGTTCTGGCAAGGCAGCGTGGAGTGGAGCAGGACCAGAACCTCCTTCTGTACAGGCACTCAGAACATAAATGTACCAGAAACAACAGCTTTGCCATTTATCTTTTCTCACTCCTGCTATCTCTTCCTCTTTTTAAGACTGGTACAAATCCACTGATAGCAGTGAACTTATTAACACTGAGTTCACTGAAATTCAATGGTGGCTTAGAAAGATTAACTAAGGTAAAAGGTTCAGTACAAAAATTTCTCACTGAAACATCAAATGAGTGCTTAGGAATGGGGTTTCAAACATCCAGAGTGACGTGAAGCAGGCAGTTCTCTTTCAGAATGTATTAACCAGCCATGCCTCCCAAATGACTGACTTCACACCATGACAGAAGTGAAAACCACTTTGCTCTTGGATAAGCCTCAGCAGGTTAGATAAGGATAAAGATATGGCCTAACAAAAAATAGAGAAGCCAGTGGAATAAAACAACAAATAATGAATAAAAGAACAGACTCACTTGTGCTTCCTTCTCCCTTCATTGCCCTCATTAGCTCATTAGCTTTCTCCTGACAATGGAGTGATTCTAGCAGGTACAATACGTAGTCATCGAACATCAAGTGAATAAGGTGAAAAGACCCTGGTAATAAAGTGAACAAACAAAAAAGCCATTGACTGTCTCAATACACTCATTAAACAAATTATTACAGTACTCAACACAAACAGCACTAAGACTGCCTCCATGTACTGAAGTATCCCTCTTACTCCAGGTAAGAGAGGTCAAAGTAAAACCAGAGAGTAGCAAACTGTTCATTCCTTGATGGATTCTTCTTCTCCTAATTAGCTCTCAATGTCAATTTTGACAGTTGCACTACAGTAGAATTGTTTCCTATTGTCTAAAGAACGTATCATTTCCTGTCAGAAGTAGAATCTCAAATTGGCTGCCTTAATGACACATCCTGGTATGAATTTTCTGAACTACCTGCACAGAAAGAAAGTGAGTTGCTTCCCATAATTTATGAAGAATACATATCAGGGACGGTGAAGAAATGTTTGACCTAGATCACGAGTCACAGTAAAAAAAAAATACGTAAAAAGACACCACAGATGCATTTTGGGGGGCAAAGCAAGAGGAGCAAAGCATCAGAGCTGAGACACTGTACAGTGCCCTCCTGAAAGGACTAACACCCATCTGCAGGGGGACACTGACAAGTATCAAGGTGGAGTTTGTTCAATTTATGCAATAGGCTCCATGACATGAAGTACCTGTAATAGTTACAGACAGGACTTTATCATACGATGGGTTTGGTTTTTTAAAGCTCCTTTGTTCATTTAGACTTGCACGGAATATTTAACAAATGTTCATTTAAGTTACTTCACTAAGTAACTCTGACAAGTACAAGTAAAGCGAGGTTAAAATAAAAGCTCATCCAGCAGCTAGCTGAAATCAGAGAAAAGTCATCATCTGAGATAGAAACAGAGATCAATTACTTCCAGACAAAAAACTCCCCAAAAATACCTCACATGGAGGTATTCCTTTGGAAATTCCATTATTGTATTTGAGGAGAAATATTTTCATGGGGAAAAGATCAAACAAGTTTCAAATTCAATCAGATTTCATGATGACTGGTTTCTTCATAGGAAAGTTAGGTTTATCTTGAGATAATGGCTTTTATCACAATGAAGAATAACTAGCCCTACTCCAGCTTCTGTGCTCAAAACATGCTGCTGTAGGGCAGAAGTGGTTTGAAAGACCAAATATCCTTATTCAATTCTAGCTGGCAATTCAGCTTTCAGAGCGACTCTGAGCACATTCTTTTTCTTTGTGACTCTGATGGTCTTTGTGTTTCATTCTCTCACTCCATGCCTGCATGGTTTTGTCATCACTGATATGAGCTGGGCACACACACTGGGAGGTGAACGTGTGCCCCTGTGTTCTTGAGCAAGGCAGCCCAGAAACAGGACATACCTGACTGCAACACCTTTGCTATGGGGAGGAAATCTCTTGCTGCTGGTGAACCTGAAGCATCCAGTTCTTCATTTGTTTCATGTGACCAAGCAGATCAAAATGGTAACAAGTTTCCTCAGCCTTTCAAGAGTAAAAAGTGGGGATCTTTGCTTAACTACTGCACAGAACTTGTTTTTAAAAACCTTTTGGGCTCATAGTCTTGTTAAATAAAGTCCTATTTGATTTAGCAGTGCAATAAAGACAGCAGACATGGCTGATCATCTTGCTACTGATCTAGGATTTCCCCAGTGGATTTTCAAGAACCTCCACAAAATGCTCACTCTTCTCCTGACTACAGTTTTTCAGTGCGAAGTTGCTACTGACTGTAGTGCAGTTCCTACTGATAAGTACCTTCAAGGTAAGAAAAACAGGCTAAAATGCTGGCAAACTTCATGTAGTGGTATAAAGCTCGGGGTATTTACTATTTTCCGTCAAACTCCTTACTCAGCCTTCATTTTAAAAAAAGGAAAGTTGCTTGTATTTTATTTAATAAAAATATTTGGAAGTGTAAACTCTAAACACTGTAATGCCAGCGAGCAAACAACAAGAACCCAAGATCTGCTGTTTTTAAAAATATCTTTGTTTTTGGGGGGTCTAACGCTTTATTTTGAAGACTTGGGGTTGGCAATACTGAATGCAGCATTTAAAAACACTCCAGTGCCCTTGTCACTCTTTTGAATTTCTCTCTTCCTCTCCTATTATTTCTCCCACTGTGTATTTTTAAGCTCTGCATAGAGTTTTTGAGCCCAGAATTTGCGTGAAAGACACCAGACAAACAAGGTTTTGGTACTGAATGCAATGAATGCAGTATTTTTATATTTTTAAATAAGTCAAATGAAATGTAAACTATAGAGTGAAACTGATATCAGGGCATGCACTTCAGCCTCACAGTGAATGGCTATTCAGCACAATGTACCATAATTTATTCTGTGTTTGCAAGCTACTGTTTCTCACATGGAACTGTTGAGCTCTTTCAAGTCTACCTTTAAGTACTGAAATTTATCCAGCTGCAGCCAGCAAATCAACCACTTCTTTAGGAAAAGGTAAGAAGTCATTGAAGAGACTGTAGTTACAACAATAAAACGCATTTGGCTCTAATTTTCAGGGGTTAACAGAAATCATGACAATGAATATCCAGCTAAGGCACAGCAAATATCACCATCTATTAGGAGATACAGCAATTATGTGTAAGCAAAAAAACAACAGTGAGATTTCCAGAGCTGGAGAAAATCACAGAGTTTCTATTACTAATTAGTTACTTTATACACTGGGTGCATTACCCAAACATTGCCACCAACTGTGCCTTTGATATGCATAAGCAGGAAAGAGGGAGGCAGGGAGNAGAATCAGATCTTTGTGCCAGTTTCTCCAGTGCCAGGTATTACAACTTCCTTCAATCAGATTTTGGAATCATCTGTTTCAAAGGTAAAAGTATGCTGTCCTGTACATAGTAAAAATCCCATCATCTAACACATTCTTTCACTTTAAAAAAAAATTACACTGTGAGCATCTGAGAATATATATTATTTGAGGTGGAAAAAATAATTTAAAAATCAGTCCACTGAAACAGTTCCCAATGCAGTAAAAATGCAAAACGTTTATCTAAGTTGAGAACAAAGGTATATGTATGTAAACATTTAGAACAGTAAGTCAGTCTTTGTTTCTCTCCACAGAACTCAATGCATATATAATTCTGAAAAGCTAGAAAGAACTGTGTAAATTAAGTGCAGAGGAGTTTCTGCCATCTAGCTCTGAGCTTTTTACATTTAGGAATTATTCTTTTGGAACTTGCTCAACTGTAATTCACGAACAATATATCAAATGGCCTTGCAGTAAAAGAGTAGCATCGTTAATGTAGATTATGATAAATTTGTGTCCATGCCTAAATAACATTTGTGACACTCGGGTAGGGATAGCCCAGGCTTCTGCCTGATGGGATAAGGATATGGCTTTGATATTCAAAACTTCAGGGCTCCTCCTGCCTCCACTAGCATTGCACCTGAACAGGTTTGTGGTTTTTGCTGAAAACACAGATGAAAACTGTAATCACGTTGGGGACACTCACTGTCCTGATGTCTAATGGTGACTTATTAATACCTGTTTGGAAAACTCTTTTACAATGGAAATAGTTTCAGATTAAAATATAAACATGTTATATAAATATATATTACATGTATTATAAATATATTGAACATATTATATCAATAACATATTGTATCTAACTGACAGTATCCAAATTTATGCTATGAGATGGTTCTAAAAGCATAAGGGACATGAAAGCTCAGCGAGCAGAAAACCTTGCAGTTGTTGAATGTAATACGCATATAAAACCATTCTTATTTGATATTCTAGAAACATATTTGGACAAATGTGCATTTATAAAAAGCATCTCTCATGCCAAGTCTGGTCTCAAGTGGTTGAATGTTCACACTTATGGCACACCAGTCTAGTCATTCTTGCTTTTAACTGATTTTAATCTGAACTGTTTGTATCCCAAGACAAAGCCCCATTTCAAACAGTGTAGAAAAGCAATGTGCTTTGTCATTTAAAAAGTAAAAATCTATTTTCTCATCCTGACTGACCTCCTAAAAAATGGAAGAGGCTCTCTCCAGATTACAGAAGCATGCTCACTTTGCAAAGACCAGTTTCAAATGCTATGTCCTTTAAGAGGAGAGCTGGCAAAGTGTCTCACTGGAGAGCTTTTCATCCACTTCAGCACAA
>WEIT01034529.1:45570-59607 GCA_013389985.1 Dryoscopus gambensis
TTGGTCAGCAGTAGGTTGAAAACATAACAGATAACAGAAGGATTCACTCAGCTTCTGGACTTTAGTCTCACTGTATGCTACCTCCTTTACTGCCATGTCAAGTTTTTATCTCCTCAAAAGGGAAGAGGGCCATGAAATGAATCAAGGGTTAAGAAAAGAGAGGAAAGAATACCAAGAACCTCTCCGTGAAAAATAGAGCTAGCAGAGAATGCAAGGCCCATCCCCGAACCAAGGAGAAGAATTCAAGTGTTAACACAGTGGGATGACTGCCAAAGTCAACCTTGTAGAGTCCAGTGTACCTGTGAAGGTGTCGCCCCTTGTCTTCCCAGCCGTTCCCTGAAGGAGTTACCTCACTACCAAACCTACCCTTGCTGGGCTCCCACAAGTGGTTGCCTGGGTGGTGCCCTGTAAAGGCAGATTCTGGGTAAAAGATGGCTGGTCCTCCTCAGGAGAGAGATGGCAATACAACAGGTGGGTTCACAGGTTATGTGAAGGATGTTGAAGACAAAGCTCTGTTGCCTCAGAGCAACAAAACTCAGTGTGCTTCCGGTTACACCTAAGCTTAGAACTATGCAACACTTGGTGGATGATGGAAGGAGTATTTTGTATTTGCAAAACATCTCTAATTGTAAAACTAACTTGCCAGTATCTCCAAAGTCACTTTCAAGTCCATGTCCTTCACTATGCTAGACAGAAGCTAAATTAGCCAATGAGCTTTTTTGATATGGGACTTCCACTTAGTCATAAAAGTTCAGGGTGAAAGCTTATCCCATCAAATGATTTCGGTTATGAAAACACTGTGTAAAAAGGAGCTTTTTATAAACAAGTTTACAAGGGACTAAAATACACAGCCACTTAAGTGTCAAAGCCATTCAAAAGACAATTCTCCTGCAATTCTATAGCAGGAAAGATTGGACTTTCCCATGTTCAGTGGTTAACTCATAGATTTAGTCTGCTCATGTTCATGGAAAAAATCCTCCTGAATTTGGGTGCAAGTTTTGTGCTATTGGCTGTTCTGGATACTAGAAAGGAACATGTCAAGGAATGGTGCCCAGATCTATGCCCCAAAACTTAAGACCTTGACAGGGCTTCGCCTTACATTTTGGTGAATGTCTCTATATTTATCTTAAGCCTCCAAGCAAACCAATGGCTGCAAAACTACTTTCTCTGAGCTTTGTCTGCACCAGGAAGCCAAGATCACCTGGCTTTATTTGAAGATTCTGCTCTTACATTGTATGATGAGCTTTCTGTGTTCCTCCCGTGAGTCCTCCATAGTATAGAGGGTTTGTTTGGTAATGCTATTCAGATCCACATTCCTCCAGTCCTCCAGCATTTGAAATGTGATGTCTGCACTGTGGATCACTGTTCTTGATGCCTGTAATCCAATCCAATCTATTCATTAGTTCATGCTTTATTAGGTTAAAAAATAGACTTTATCCCCTTTTACGCTTCCTTAGCTGGGCTCACTAAGTTGATTCTCCTCATGGACCCCCTCCCACCAGCTTGATGCCTTATGGACATTACAGGGCCCTCTAACAAGAGAACCCCTGAGTCATTTTGCCTACTTTAATCAACTGCAAGTATTTTGATTACACCCACCACAAACCCTAATGAGCAACACTAATCTGATGCTGCCACTGCTAGACCCCTCAATCTCTTAACAGTTCTGCTGGTTTTCATGACAAGTTTCAGGTCAGAACAAAAAAGCAACAAGAAAAATCAAGCCAATACCAAACAAACCCCACTCAGGTTTGCACCCTCCCCTCTCCCAATCTTTGAAGACTCTCCTTCTTCCCTCTGCCACAGGGAAAGAGTAAAGCTGCTTGGCCTCCTCATCAGATCCGGGTCTTGGCTGGTTGAGACAGGGATCTACTGTTGGTAATGGGGAGGATGGACTGAGAGGAAAGGAAGTGACACAAGGTCATGGTCATATACACAGATCTCTGTAAGTTAAGCAGAGATGATAACACACATTAAGGGTATCAGTTTCCCCAAGGGAGTGATGCACTTTAAGAGTCCTTCACCTAAGAGATTTGATCCCAGGTTTGATGCAGAAGGTTGTGGTTTCTTTACCTTGATTTCCTCTGAATTGCTATGGACCTCCAGAGCTCAGTGATGATCTACTGTATTTGGGGAAAGGTAGCACAGGTATCTCTGTCTCCACCACTAAAATAATGGGGCAAGAAACCTACCAAAAATTCCTTGCAGGAGCGTTTTTTTCCCCCAGAGCTTCTTCCTGTGGGCTTCACCCCTCACAGGGTTAACTTGGGGTTTTAGATACACCTTCCAAAAGTGGAGCTTTCAGATGACAGGGGAAAAAAAAACTAATATCCCCTCCAATACATGGATAAAACATTAATGAATTCAATGCATTCTCTCCCTTTTTATACTACACAGAATTTGGCTTCATGACTTTTTGACACGTCATTCTGATGTAAACTGGTGAAAATCAAACACTTTGGAGTAGTTACTATATTCACTTGCTATAGTTTCAAGAACATGTCTATTTAAAACCCCAGTTCAGCTGTTTTCCCTTTTACTAATTTGCATTTGATTTATAATATACAAGTAGAGTTGGAATTTATTGTTGGGCATGTAGAAATTTTTCTTGCTTTGCAATTGGCCTAATACAAACTGCTCTGAAATCAGTGGAATGGGTCTCATCTATTTCCTGGAAACGAACCATCCTTTCAAATCAACTAATAGTTTTGTCTCATGTAAGTACCCTGCTGAATTAAATGATCAGGGGCTGCCAGTTGTCTAGAAAAGCATTTTTCAATGATTACTTTTTGATTTTGTAAAGGTAGCCACAACAAATATTGGAGACGAACTGCTAACGTGATCTCCTCCTCTGAGTATAGTCCAACCTCTCAATTCATAAAATTATTTGAAAAGTCAGTAAAAATGGCATTCACCAAACTTGGGTAAATGAAATATTTACTTGGCAGAGATGATTTAGGGATGTCTGTCGCCGTAGTATTTGTGAGAATCTTCTGGACACTGTGGGAAGGAAGAGATACATTTACATACCGTGCTAAATAAAGATAACTACTTCAGAAATTATTAAATTAAAACAAGAACAACAACAACAAAATAGATCCAGTTTGCTATACAAAATTGTGGCTACATAAAATTCACTCAAATAGCCCAGTCTTAACTTAATTTAAACCTTGACCTAAACCCTTAAATCTAGATGCTCAATCAATTTTACAGAGGCATATTACAAGCAATTATTTATAGATGCTGTGAATAATGAGATGACAAGAGAAACAGAGAACAATGGAAAAGCTTTGCTTGTTCAGCATAGCAAATTCTCTCTTGCTATACAAAGGAACTGAAGAACAGAAAGAACTATTTATTAGAAAGAAAAATGTTGGTGCAAGAAAAAGTGCACATAAAATAACAATAGCTACATTACGTGTGGAAATGAGAAAAGGTTGCTAAATCTTCACGCATTCAGGTTTTGGAGGAGTCTTTTGACTGGACTACTAGGGGCTAAACTCTGATCCAGTTTCAGGTAGAATGTGATCAAAGTTTCTGAAAGCAATTGCATAACCCACTAATACATTATGGGCTGAAATGGCCCAGGAGGTACTTGCCAGTCCTCTGTTCCCAGTTTAGCTCTTTGCAAGTGATATGGACCTTGTATTAAGATATTTCCTGTACTTGAAAAATGAGCTTTTAAAATGTCGTATTGTGTATTTTTTGGCCGAAATCAGTGACTTGGGAACTGTAAAAATGACCCAAGCTTGCAGTTCCTCCTGTCAGTACCTCCACTGGCTGTGTACTCTGTGACAAATTCTGATGAGGAGGAAACAGCTGCTGAAGCAACAAAGGCCCATGTAAAAGGCAGGGTGCGCACAGTATTTTCCTTATATCAGAAGCACTAGATTTGCAGATCTATCCAAAGAGATGTTAGATGTGGTCACAGAGTGAGTTTTCCCTCCATACTGTACATAAAGGCAGTTAAAAAATAGAGATTGAGAATGACTAGAGAGGGCACTGTCCATCTCTTTCTGCCTTGTAAGACTGGAAAAGATTTTGCTGTTGAAGATTCTCGATGTTTTTGAACTGAAGAAGACACGGTAAAGCATATTGTCAGTTCTGACTTTGTTTAATTTTTAAAATAAATGAGTAAACTATTCAAACCACCCTGAAATTAGTTGTTCCAACTTCCATCCTGACTGTTCTCAGTAACATATACACCTAATTTTCCACGCTGATCAAAATAGTTAATCCTTCTCCTAAATTAGTTTTTTTTTTTCCCCCTTTAACTTTGTGGTGTGGAATTTAGTGCTCAGGAAAGGCAAAGAATTGAGAGCTGTGAAATAAAGCAGGCTTTATCAATAGGTGATGTGCACTGCAGGCATCTACAAAGCACGTCTGAAAAGGACTAGTGCCCTTTCCTGTGGTGACAGGGTAATTTGATCTCCTTCATTTCTAACTCTGGCACTTTTTTGAGTAAGGGCCTCAAGCTGTATTCAAATTCTGCTAGCCTAAAGGTTTGTTTAATAATTTTCTTTGCCTAATATCATCCTTAATGTTTGCTTACTATCAACAAAGTTAATTTCTTACCGGAATCCACAAGAAAGAAAAAGAAATTCTCATTTTGAGCAGTGCCTCATTTCACTAAATGAGATTGGTTCTCATGAACAAGTGCAGATTCTAAGTGAATGCAAGATTTATAATGACTACAGGTTTTAATGCCTAAAAGAACACTAGTCTCACTTCCAATTAATTTGTAATCAATAAACATTGTCCATCCCAGTTTAACAGGAGAGAGATTGGGCAATACATACACTCAAATTTGATATTTCGTAGGTTTTCTGGCAAATCATGGAGAGCTACTTTCAGCCACTCATCCAGTTGCTTTGCAAACTTTCGGATCACCTGCGTCAAACTGAAAAAAGGAATCCCAATATCACATCGTGTTTACTCTGTGCATTGTACTATAAAAGCTGTGAACATGTGAAGACTATGAGTAATTTATTTACAACTCATTATTATGTGAAGTTGCTAATATATTTTGGTTTGTAGGCATGAAGAAAAACTTCTGAAACTTCTGACAACTTTTGCAGGAAAAGCAATTATTTATCACCATGTTCAAAACCTCGATCTCTGTACAGCATTGCTTTGATCCTTACCAACAGTACTTTTACTTTAAATAAAATCATTCCCACTCTCTACAAATATAAAATCACTAATGTTTAAAGAAGACAATAAGTCAAGCATCAAGTTTCAGCTCAGTTGTGCCCACATTTATACAGATGTACAAAGGGATATTCAAGTGGAGCAATAACCAACTCCTGCTGCAGGCCAGAGCCAGTGAACGAGTGATGATGGTGGTGGGGAGGAATTTTCAGGCCAAGCCCACACAGGTGGGGGAAGTGCAGGTGGAGCAGGACCTGCCTGCTTAGCCCTGCACAGGTCTGGAACTTTCCCGGACAAGTGAGATTTCGCTCTTCTCTCTTGCCACTGTTTCCTGATGTTTCCATAATTTCCTGTTAAACTTGGTAGGCAGCTCGTTCTGCCCTTCTCCTTGGAATCCTCAGTATAAAATGACAGTTCCCAGGAACAGTTGCAGAGTGCTGTGCAGGGGATCCTAACAGTTGGCTCTGACAAAGCTGCACTGTCAGTAGCAATATCAGAAATGCACAAATGACAGAGATACAGGGATATCAAGGATATCAAGGATACAAGACACAAGGAACTTTCTCCTTTCAACCAAGAAGCTTTTTCTGTTTGTACTCCTAGCACAATGCACTAAGAACAGAGGTGGTTAAAATAAACATGGCCTTAGGCCTGCTTTGCTCCACAAAAACACCTAAAGAGAGCAGGGGATGGATGACAACCACTGGGCTCACTAAAAAGTGCCTTTTCTGGATAGCCAGAATTTGTTCCCAGGAAGTATCTCAGAGGATTCTGGCTGAGTCAGCCAGATTTCCTTCAGGAGCTTCCATTGCAATGAGACCCTTCTTCACCCCCTCCAGTGCAGGCTATGGCTTAATAGCCACAATCTGGCCCTTTATATGCATTACAAAAGTCTATATTCACACTCAAGTCTCTCCTTATTTGCTATGAAAGAACTAAGCAGCTTGAGAAAAGGACTGCTGTTCTGTTTAATCCTTCCAATGAAATAGATTTGGGGGGGGGTGAGGGGCAAAGCCTGTAAAAATGTACATGTCTTATCAAGAACAGCCCATGCTTATAGCAGATTTCTTGTGTAAAATACTTTCACTTTAGCAGTCACGAAATGTACATAAGCGAGGAGAACAACATTGTGAAAACATCTTCCTTGATTAGAGACCCTTTAAAATATTAAGGGCTAAATGCACAGCACCAATAAAAAACTCCTAGAGAAATATTCTTAGCAAGTTACTCAATGTCAAGGACACATCAGTCAAATAATATTAAATGTGTACAAGACTATTTAGAAAAAGATGGTTTCCTGATGCTGATATAAGTAAAACCAGTGGGGAAAGCATGTTCTCTGCACTGAGTGATTACACTTTTTGCTGTGGATTGTTGATCTCTGTCCTGCTTTACCTCTATGAACAAGAATTCTTGGACTCATGTGAATGCCAGGTAGGAAGAGACCAGCTGAAATCTACCACATGGATTGGAAAAGTGAATTTAGTGTGAGTTTAGCTGAACATTAATAAACCAAGAAGAAGGTGGTATCCTTCATCACATAAAACCCCCCAACTCTCAAAGTTTTTGAGTCTTGTTAAAATCTGAACATCTTTTCAGGAACATGTAAGCTCCTCAACTCCTTTCAAATGACGCTGTGATTTAAAGTCAGAAAACAGGTGGCAGCAAGCAGCTCTCTGAGAACTGGTGTCATTTTTGAAGAAAAGAAATATAGCAAAGACAGCTGAGCTAGAAGGGGTCAGTTACCTGTCAGGTAAGGCTTGTAGTACCGTTGGCATCAAAACTCCAGAAATTGCCTTGTACAGAATTGAGTCACAAACTCCCACTATATTCACTACAGTTGAAGAACCCAGTACGGGCAGCATATGAGGAGGCATCCCTTGCCAAAAGTGCAGAAGAAAACTTTGAACCTGCAATCAAGAGAAGAAGCAGGGACGTTAAAATTAAAATCATCCAAGGCCACAAGTACCATTCCCTTTCAATGATCCTGTTTACACAGGATTTGTTTTAGCCCCAGAGCTGAGTTAATGGTGTGCAACACAGGCAAGGCATGTTCCTTAACTAGACAGGCTCGTACTGTAACGTAGCACACAATGGAATAATCAACCAAAGGGTGAGGAGACACTCGGAGCTGGTGACAGGGACTCTTTGTGTTACTGCAGTAGAGACACCCATGGGAATCACTGTATTTTTACCTTCCATCAGTGGCTGGTGAGTGTAACTCTTTGGCTTCCACATGTCAAGCCTTTTTCTCTCTGTGCGCTCTGTCCCTGTATACAAAGGAATGCAGTCTAGGGCTTGGTGGAGGGAGGGAGGCAGGGAGAGGAGGACAGCACATGGCTTACAAGGGTCAATGTACGATTTTCTGTCTTCACTTTGGAAAGAAAGACCACACTTCAGGATTTTATCTTTCCTCCACTATGAAGGCAAGTGCAGAAAAAGTGGAGAAAGGCTAAAAACCCGAAAATAGGGGAGAGATTTCAGACACAGCAAAATATACCTCCGAAAATTTTAATTTAGGAAATAAAGGTGTTATTCTGAGAATGATCAATATGATCAGCTCCACAGGGGTCAGGAGAATGATCAATATAATCAGTTCCACAGGGGTCAGAATACCAGAATCCATGAATGGTAACTTTCTGCACATAATCTGTAGTGAAGTAAGCAACCACACCACACGTAGCAAAGAGTATTTGCCATTTATATATTGTTGCTGCTCAGTCCCTTCCCTACCATAGACACTGATAAACCTAATAAAATATAGTATCTTGCTCTTAAGAAACTATTCTGAGACTCACACTGCTAAATTCCCTGAATGTGTCACATATTTTTCTCACATGGAAACTTCTAGACTGAGTACAATGGTGCAAAACCAGCTTTAAACCAGAAGAGTGTGAGAATTAAACAGTAAGAAGAAGAAAAGCAGGGAATTTCTTCCCATTGTTTAGAAGACAGAGTCAAAAGACTCATTTCCTTTGATTTTTTTCCCCAGGACTTGAATGTCATATTTGAATCAAGTCCTCAGTATCTCTATAGCCAGATTCGTTATCCTGGATAAGAAGCCACCCTCCCATGTTATATAAACCTTCTTGCATTCCAGTAACACTTTATTTTTCAGCTCTAACTATAGAGCTGTTTGCATGCACTGCCAGAAACCCCTCAGATTCAGTCAGATACGAACTGGTACAAGCCTTATCCCTCTCTAAGAGATGGTATTAACTGCTGAGCAGTGTGTGTGTGTTCCTAGCTGCACTGCAGGGCAACTGAGCAACTGGAGACTTCAGCTGTGGCTCTCCGGGATATCTGGGAGGCTGTAATTCCCCCACCACTCTGCATCATTGTTAACAGACCAGCAGAGCCCACTGCTGTGGCTGTGACACCTGCCCTGGCTCTGCTAGGCACTCAGAGGAATTCCTTTGGAAAGCTTAGTCCCAACAAAAAGCTTCGCAAAGTTGTGGTGGACACACTTCTCGAGTTGTAAGAACTGGATTGTCCAACAGCTTGTAAGGGGATATTGCTACCTTAATCCTGCCGGAGAACAGAGGACAAAAACGTTCTCATTGCTTTTGTTCCTCCAACTCACACAGTGTTATAAGTGAGATTTTGTGCTATCAGTCATATATTACACACTCAAGTACAGCTATTGTTCCTTGCTCCTGAAAAGCATTGAGCACCACAAACCCGTAAGTCTGTAATATAACATACAAAATAGGGTCTCAAGTCCATTGATACCTTCTGTATCATTAAACTGCAACTGCAGTTTCTAACCATACCTCATCAAAGTTTGCTCTTATTACAGTGTCTAGTATCCTCTGACAGTGAGTCCTATACATCATAATAAAGGTAGAAACCTGGAAAAGAATGAGGGAGACACAAAAGATCATTCTGGTTTAAGAAATCCACTTTTAAAATATCAGAACACAGAGCACAGAAAAAGCAAGTTTTTTCTTATCTTACCTATGTGCAACTGCAAAAATAATAAAAGCAGTTAAAGTCTAGTTAGATTAGTTGTAAGATGAGTTTTCTTCTCAAAAGTAAATTCGCCCTTTGAATCCATGGATTTTTCTGTCAATGGGGATTCTTCAAATGTAAGAGGAGCAAAAAGCCTCAGTGAGATCAAAGACGAGAATGTGGCCCTAATTAGGACATAAAGAACTAAAAAACCCTATTCTTTTGTCCACTTCACATTGATACTACACATATGAATAGAACCAGAAACCTAGCAAGCTCAGCCAAGAGAAGCCAGAGCATTTTTGTTATATGTGCAGATAGGATTCTCTGAATTTCTACTCTAGAAGGATAAGAAATGCACTAAGTCCCTCTCTGCTCAAGAAAGCATTAAGGCTGTTTTTCAGTTTGCCAACCAAGCATGTTCACAGATTAGAGGGCTGTAACATATTTTAAAAGTTGCACCCAAACATCACATAATTTTAAAAGTTGCCCTGCTGTATGTAATGTAACTTTAAAAAAAAACCGTGCATGGGTGTTAGAAATACTGTACAGCTGATAGTGTCAGCTGCCTATTTTAAGGGAAGAAACTTCTTCCTATTAGATGAAGTAATTCAGTCCCTCATAAATCAAGTCAAAGCATAATTAAACTTACTGTAGTTAAAAGTCTTTATATATTAGACAAAACTTTCATCCAGAGCAGGGGGAAAAAAAACCAAGACAAGCTGAGAAAAGATTTCCAAAGTGTTACCTTCTCCTCTGGCAGACTGGCTGGCAGATTTAGATCTTTGACATTTGGAAACTCTGGCAGCAATGTTCCCAGTTTGGATCGTGGTGAATACGCCACTGTCTGTTTGGTTACTTCTTTTTTTCCTGTTTCGTTGACCCAGGCTGCTCCTTTTTTAGAATACATCACATCATAATACTGGGAGTTTTCTTTCACTGCAATTCCATAATAATGGTACCTGATATATAGAGATGTGTATTTGATAAAGCAGATTGTTTGAAAATGAAAAGAAAAATATATGGAGGAAAGGGCAACTGATACTGCAAATGATTTCTATAGCAAAATACACCGAGTAATAGTTTATATATTATTTACAAGTATTGATTCAGCAGCAGAATACTGTGGTAATATATTGAGCTTACAATTTTCATTCCTTATGGTAGAAGTAAGGGGACTCTGTTGTAGGGCAGGAAAATAATGTACTGCCATTTTGTAACTTCTTAGTTAAAAAAAAAAAGCATCCTAAAGGTACTTGTTGGGAGAGCTCTGCTGTGCAGCTGCTCCTTTAGTTCAGCAATAAGCAGAGGTACAGACCCTCTGGACTGGTCCTTCTGTTGTTCTTTCAGCTCCCTGACTCACAGGCTGTTGAGGGCTGGTTTGGTCCCTGAAAAGCACGAGTCTTTATTGCAATTGAGTTGATCAGAAATGTTTCAAAAATTGAAAACGAAAAGAAGGGGGGGAAAAGGCTTGTGCTGGAAAGCAATGAATGGCAGGAAATGTACAGTTCCAATTATTTGCTTCATAGCCTGGCATCAGCACTGGGCTTTGATCAGTGAGGGACACTACACAGCACTAACTCCGTGAGGCCACACTGGGAATTACAGTGTGGCTGTGCTATAGAAACAGATCGGTGGCCTCACGGCACAAGTTTGTGCTACCACTCAGCCTTATTACAGGTGATGATGGAAGCACTAATTATCAAGCAAAACTCTTGCATCAAAGCAGCAAAGGTTATCTTAGTCCTTCTGCAATTTCCTAACTTTAATTTCAGTTTCTCAGCTGTAGGCACCCAACCCATCAGCTAAATTTGCAATGATTACAAAAGGCATCACAAGATTGTATTGCTGGTATACTTTTGCTTCAGCCAAATCCTACAGACTTTTCAATGATCCTCCACTTCTCTCCTTATAGCCTATCAAAAGCCTATCAGATCATCATGAGACTCTCTCTTCTGGACCCCACTGTGGTGGCACAGGAAGTTTCCATCTCTGGATGCTTCTTTTACTCTTCAGTCAGTTACTATTTCACATCAGATCTGTTCACTCGAATAGACACAAATTTGCTTTCAGCAGTTCTACAAAGGTCATCAATGCAATTAATTAAGGAGTAGCATCTAAGTGATGGTAGTTTAAACTAACTGGTGACTTTTCCTTTTTCCACTCGCAGTCATTCACCCACAGAGGAGTGGATGTCATAATCCCGGGCAGAAAATGGTGGCAAAGAGCTAGAAGCCCAAACTTTTCTATCAGCAGAGATGGGCTGAGAAGACATCTAGGGTGTTGTAGCAAATTTCTAGTACATGGTTCCCTGGCCATACCCACTGAGAACATTCCCTATTTTTCATTAAAAATAAAAGCTGTCTTGAACTCAACATTGAATAATCCAAGTGAAATATCTTAAAACATTACACTGACATGGTATAAATGGAATTTCCTAGCTGCAATACCTGAGGAAGCAACAGTATTTGCTGCAAATTCTCCCATCAGAGGTTAGGTCGAAACACGCATTATATGCAAGAAACCAGGCTCCACACTAACCTGTTACAGGTAACTAATGGCAAGTTTGTGCTGGGGTTACAGCACCAGCTGTAGAACTTTGGCTTTTTAGCTTGAATGGCAACACTTCCAGCTCTCAGTTAAAGTGCCCAGTTTGGTCCCTTACAGCTGCCAGGAGAGCGCTGCACATAAGAGCCATAAAACTCACACGTGGCCTGTGTGCTGCATCTGGGGTAGGGGAACCCAAAAGGAAATGCTGTGGGGAGCCAGCAACACAAATTGCTCAGGGAAGGGCGGGAAGAAGGAAAAAATGTCAGAGCAAGCAGGACTGAAAGGCTTGTATATAATTTAAACAGGTGTCAGTCTCATATCAAGTTTTGTCTTAAATCAGTGAAGGAAAAAAAAAAGCAAGCCTGGAAAATGTAGTAGGATCTCAGTGTGCAGTGTTTAATTCCTGATATATTGCACTTGGTAGTAAACTGCATAAAAGAGTTTCCCATGTAACTTCAAAATCATATAGACAGCAGTAGCCAAATTAACTCCAAAATTTTTCGAGACAGCTTCTTCTTTCAGTAATTTTACCATCCCAAAGGGCAAAAACTCACTAGAGTAGTTTACACAGATTCTTTTCCAATTACTTTTTTGTGTTTCTATCAGGAAAAAAAAAATCAACTTAATTCAATAAACAGGACTTGAAATTTTGATACGTAGAAGAATAACATGCAGACAGCAAAATCATTTTTGTGTTTAAGTGGAATACCTTTTACCCTCATGGATCTGTTATATGCAGCACCCCTTTAAAGAAAGAACCAAAATTCTCTTCACACCATGTAGCTTCCACTGGTTTAACTCACACCTTGTATACCAAATTGAAGAGTTTCAGACTACAGTACAGAAAGAAATTGGCTTTTTTGTTCAGCTGCCTTCTCACGGCTCACCTGTGGTGGAACTGTTTTTAAGCTCAGAGTGACAGAGAACAGCTGCATGCTTACATCAATAAACCAGCTGCAAATCAGAACGCTCACAACTGATGAGCAAGAGTATAGCACCATTGTAGCTCTGAACTTTGTCCTGCTACAAGGCAGCTGTGCTATAAAAAGACTGAAGGCAGAACAGTGTGAAGTCAGATAATCTTAACCACTTCTACGGCTGAATTTCCTTTGGCAGTAGCCAGGAAGTGGAACAAGAATAATACTGGCAGCAATCGGTCAGCACAGTTGGTGATAAAGGGACTGAAGTGTTAATGCCCGAAGTAATTTCTTTACGTAACATTTAACTGGAATGCAGTCAGATGTTTCTGAAAACAAAACCAGAGCTCAGTTACAGCTCTCCTGGGTCTGCCAAGGAGAGTATTTATCCTAAAGTACAGCATGCACGTAGTCTCTGTGTGTATGACAGAAACCCCTTATTTGTTAGATAGGGAGCAGAGCCACTGCACAAGTGGCATGAAAGTGACCTGAAAGCTGCTCTGACAGGCAGGCAAGTTAGGGGGAAATGGTGCAAGAAATATTCAGTCTCACTGACTTTCAGCCTCAGTGAGAATAAAGAGACAGCTTTTAGAGGTGCAAGACACCTCAAGTCAGCAGATCAAGAGCATCTTGCTCTCCAAGAGGCTCCTGGAGCTGTGGGAGGAGCTCTGGTTTGGAAATAAAGCAGTGCTCACGACATTCATTAAATGGAAGGACAAGGAACAAAACTGTAGCTGATGTCAGGGCGGTTTGATGGCCAATAAGGGGTACTCATATGAATGTGTCCACAAAGAAACCTGGGCACACTTTCACTCTTTAGGAGGAATCTTTATGAACCTCCACAAAACTTACATTCAGCACTAAATCCTGACTCTCTGCTTATGGACCTATCATGCTTTCCTAGTATGCTGTTGGGCTAGCTCAGAATTTCCATCTGAGAGTTTTCTGGTGGCTTTGATGAGTGATGTTATGGCAACTCTGAATTTGCATTTAGGAATGGATTTCAAATCTTCCATTAGCTGCTTAAATATGTCTGTTCTAGGAAAAGAAAGCTTAGTTATAAAAACTAAGAAAATATCAAGCTGGAGGAAAGAACATTTTGTCCCATCAAAGAAATACTGCTTGGCCTGGACCACCTATTAGAAGAGCACAGTAAATCTACCTTTAACGGCATTTCTTTTGGCATCTTAGTTTCTTTTTTTCTTTAAAGAGTAGGTCATTCTAGCTTTAGTATGTAAGCTCAATCCTAATAGCATATTTCATTCTCAGCATTTAGCAATATTGTGTTTTCCAGGCTTTATTTTGAAAGAGAAGCTTTACCAACAAAATTTTGCAAACACACCACCTCACATTTTCATTTCCTCTTCCGTAGTTTTTCACTTGTGATCTATAGACACTACACTTCTGCTACTCTGTAGGATTCTGTGAAAGCTAATCAAGAAAAGCAGATTTTATTATGTTAGGGGCC
>WEIT01034529.1:61152-73084 GCA_013389985.1 Dryoscopus gambensis
AACCAGATTGTCAGTGGGGTCTGCAGTAAGAGGAAAATCTTTCTGCGAGAACAGTCATGCAACAAAACCTGCAGTAATCCTTGAAGATTTACTTGAGAAGGAGTTTCTTCCTTTTAAAATTTGTAGTCCATTTTAATTGTGGTTTTTTTAATATAAATTGCTAAATGCTTCCTCTTTGGGGGGTAACACCAATTAATATTAAAGGAAAACAAGCCTGCAAGATAGAATATAACTGTTCAACTAGGAAAAAAGTCAATTCAAAATGATTAAATAATATAGATTTTTTTTTCTCCATTAGCCATTTTGCCACTGTGATAAATATTTAATCCTGATTGATGACCGAAAGCTTTGGAACACGTATTTAGATCAAAAGGTGCTATATAAATAGAGACATTACAATGTCACATATTTGACCATTTCTTCAGTACTTTTTGGGGGGTTTTAGCAAAGGTACACCCATCTTCCCTTAGTATCATGTAAAAATTGACCTGTGTTGGTTTCCAAGAGCTTTGCACGATACGGCTGATTTCAAAATGCAGCAAAGACTCAGAGTCGCTAGGTTGGTCAGCTTTAATTTCTGGAGCAAAACTTCAGCAAACAGTAAAACACTTTTGTGGAGCTGTGAAAGTTCAGCCTAGCTGTTTGATAAATGAGCAGACAGGCAAGCAGCCCTTCTTTCTTTTTTTGTATGGATTCAATGAAGCCTGCCTAAAGAACACCACATGCTGTTCCAGCTACTGATCTAACATTCCGCAACATCTCAGCCTTCCAAATTCCCTTTAATTACACATTAATCCCACCCCTCTCTCTTTCATTTTCTGCAGACAGGGTTGTGGGCTCCACAAGGCTGTGGGAAAAAAGGCAGTGTTGAAGAACTACTTTCTGAGGATGGTTTTTTTGGGCTAGGGGATTTTTTTAGGGTTGCCTGTATTGGTTTTTTGGTTGTTTTTTTTGCTTTTTGGTTTTTTTTGGTGCTTTGTTGTTTTTTTGTTTTTGTTCTTTTTTGTTTTTGGTGTCAGTTATCATTCAGAAAATATCATCCCTCTCTAGAAGCTGCTTTTACAGCAGTTGACTTAATATTAGAGATAATTTTACTCTATTTTTCCTTTTGGAACAGCATCAAACCATATTACTTTCAAGTCTTTCTAGTAGCAGTGAAGTGTTACAATGCACACTGTAAATGCTACTTTATGAACCATATGCCGTGGGAGTTCCTGGGATTTAAATAAATCAGCCAATTTCTACATACCAGGGCAGAGGTGATCAGGAAAAGAGAATAATAATGAAGCAGTTGATCAGATGATCCCTTTTTCTTTTCTTTGTTTCTTTTTCAAATCCAGCTCATTTTAAACAAGATACACCTTTCAGAATATATCTTAAAGTATGCATCACTTAAAACATCATTTCCCAGTAATTTAAAAAACAACCAAAAAAAGAGAATAATCAAGCAAACCTTTGAAAAAAAAGTCAGACTTTTTAATCTAATGCTGCTTTTGTAAACTATAACATGGTACACTTACACCTAGGTGCTTGAACACATATGCATGGTTATTAATGTCTGTGTTTGAAATAAAACAAGTCAAGTACTAAAAACTCTCTGTTCATATAAATGTTTATATTCAGCTATGCTTATGCAAATCTTTGTGCAGTGATATCGGTAAAGGCAGGAAGATTACTCTGAAAGGGGAGAGGAAGTCAGATCAGGCAGGAGAAAGGGGAGTTCACTGTGCTGAAATCAGTGGAAAAAGCAGAGACCCCAATATGTTTGTTTTTCTTTTAAATTTAAATCATTGTCAGCCTGAAAAATCACTGCGCAAATATGTCATTATTGGTTTATTAACTTTTAAAGACCTATAGACAAAATGTGTTAATTTTACAGTTGTGTGGAGAGGGAAGGGAGTTGTAATTGTCAGACATGAAAATCCAGGTTTTGATCTGAAAACCAAGTTGGGTCATTTTCCTCCCATCACTGCAGTGAAGTTGCACAAGCAAATGAATCTAGATGAGACCACGCAGTCTGAGCTGCTTTCTGAACGGAGCCCAGGTCACAGCAGGTCTGGCTTCTCAACAGAAACAGTGGTAAAAAGATCTCATGGGTGGTATCCAGGGGAATGTAGGAGTAAACGGATCTTTTACCACTGTCCTTCAGTGGAGCTAAAATTTCATCTCACACTTGTCCAAAGTGACCATAATTCCAGCTACCCTGTAAGATCTGCTGAGTAAAAAGGTACAGGTTTTACACTTTCCAAGTAAAATTTCACCTAAGTTATATGGTAGTTTTGACTGTTAGGCCTTATTCTAGACTACACCTGGCTTTTTGGTTTTGACCAAAAAATTTCAATTTCAATTTGGTTTAGACCAGGAATTTCACATGGAAATAGCTTCTGTCCCTACCATGTTTGCCTCAGAAAAAAACTGTTCTTGTAATTTCTTTCTCAGTTACTGAACTTCAATGTGTTCTCCCTCTCTTTTTTCTGTACTCAGTTTAAGACATGATCTTGCCTTCTGCCTACAAAAGATCTTCTATGCCTTTCTTGTTTAAAAACAATATTATTAAAAACTGCTTTATCTTTTTGCTACTCCAAAGTTCTTCGGTGAGTGCCCAGAAGTCATTACATTATAAAATAACATATATATAGTTTACACTTTTTCCAGGGTCTAGTCTATCCAGGTCAGCATTTGTTTAACATTTCTACAGACAATCCTGACAAATGGTTTTTGGAATGTCTGTGCAGGTAGAACATATGGGGACATAACAGGATTTTTATCCCACTTCAGCTTTTTAAATCTAGCAGAGGTGTCTGAATAAACTTGAATTAAATATCTAGTTACTTGAATGTTTGGTCATTCTTAAGGCAATAAAAATAAAATGAGTTACTTGAGCATCCGTGTAAAACACAGAAGGCTTTAGGAGCAACAACAAGAAAAATGCACTTCCTCTGTAAGAGTCTGTATTAGAGTCTGCACAATCTATTAACCTTGGGCACTGCTAACTGCAGGAGCTGTTCTGTTACCCACAAATGGCTGCAAGGGTGCATTCCTTCAACCTGATTATTGCCAGCTGTCATTTCTGCCGCTGCCTCTCTCCCCACATCTCCAGTACTGTAACATTACAACACAAGCAGATCCAGGCTCAACTTTAAAGTGAGGAATTATAGAATCACAGAATGGCTTGAGTTGGAAGGGACTTTAAAGATCATCTTACTCCAAAAACTCTGCCATGGGCATGGACACTTGGCTTTCACCACTATGCTGTGACCCATCAGTCCTCATCACATTCACTATCAAACTGTGAACTCTATGTTTCCCAATTATTCTGTCTAAAATCATCTATGATATGTCAAAACAGAACAGGGAAAAGAAATGTCTTCATGCAAACAAATAAGGATGGAAGAAACCAGAGATGTCTGCAACTTACGAAGTAATTTTTTTCCTCCCTCCTTTGTCAAATATTAAATTTTGCTCTGGGGCAAAAGGCAGAGGATGGCTTTTAGAAGTCTTTTCACTGGAATAATTTAAGTTTCTGCTTTTCACAAGGCATGAACATTTTGTCAGTTCACCTGATCTGGAAGAGATGCTATTCTTCATTAGTCTTGTTCATTTCTATTCAACATAATTCTAGTCTCATTTCTAGAATTTCACAGAGTAGTGAAAAAAGATCCAATAAAGTTGCAACCCAGCAATTGCACACTGCCAGAATGAGAAATGGATTCCAGGCTCCGCACTCCCTAGCTCTATGAGGTTCTAGAGTGATTCTACATACCACGGAATAAATTCTCTTTCCTCCCATAACAGTTCTTCATAACAGGGCCTGGTTCTGTTAATCGCAATTCAGGTTTCAGGTCCCACATCTAGACAGCATGCTTATCTTTTATGAAGTCAGGTATAGAAGATGTGTGTTTATTTACTAACTTCTATTAGTAAAGTGTGGTGTAAACACTGTGGTGTTTCAATCTTAATATTCTTTGCCATGGCAGCAGCAAAGAAGTCAGTGATACCAAACATAGCTTTATTCTCACAGAGCTATGCTTTCCTTATTGCTATGAAACACAAGCAATACTGATGTCCTCAATCTATTAAGTGCAAGGTTTTTTGGCTCATTCATCTTTGACCCAGTTCTTTTCTAGCTGGATCATTCCAGGGTTTCCCCATCTGCTTCAGTGCTTTTCAAAATCCTACTCCAAGACAGGCTGTTATTATTAACACCTGTGTTAAGAGGTTCCTTTCAGCTCAAAGATGGCTTGGGGCTGATTCAACATCCTATCGTCTTGAGGAAATGGTCAAGGAAACTTGCACTGAGAAAAATCCACTGATAGGAAAGAGCAGAATCAAAGTAGTCCAAAACACCATTTCTGTCTCTCAAATCCACCAAACTGTGTAAACAAGGAGAAGAGGCGTGACTGTGTCTATGCCTTCTCTACTCCTTGCTTGCTTACTTGCATGGCCAGGAGGGAAGACTGCAGTGTACAGGCTCGGTACTCTTGACCGCAGATCTGTTGTCTATTTAGATTCAATAACCTTCCCATTTCTCTCCACTTACTTTCCCAAGTTTTTGAAAAGGGGATGGTCTAGCTGTAGGATAAGAACTTCTTTCTAGCACTGATACATCTCAACTGATATTGCTAAGCAAGGCAGAAAAACCTGCTGGCCCTTTCTCTAATGTCTGTGCCCAACTCCGCTTGCTATGGAGATTAGATTCTGTGAGGAACTCCAACTGAACTGGACTCTTCAGTGAAGCTTGCGAGACCTCTCCTCAAATTCGTTTATGTAAAACAATATCCTCCTTCAGCAGTTCCTCGGGCCAGATGGAATTCAACCGAAGGCATGATCAAACAGATTACTGCATCCCAACAAAGCTGCAAACACTGAGTGCTCTGCCTCAGATCCTTAGCTGAGCTGCAGCCACTTTTGGTGCCGACTTGCTGAAGCCAAGCAGATCTAAAACCCTGCACAACTCCCCCTGCTCTGTACTGGTGCCAGAACACTGCCTGCCATCACCCAGCCTATCTGTGGGAAAAGGCTGAGCGCCAGGATCCCTGCACTCTGGCAGACCCTGTGCTGTAAGCACAGCCTCTGGGACGTGTTGACAAGGTGTGAGGTAAAGCAGCCCAGGGGCCACTCCATGCTTCAGGCCTAACTGGAAGCCAGATGCTTGAAGTGGCAAAGCCACTAAAAATCCCATTTCTAGAGGGGATTGAGAAAGTAAAAGTCACTCTAGAGACACTGAGGTGTCCTCACTGGTTTTCCTTCTCCCCAGGCTCAAGGAGAAAAAGGCAGTAGTCAGCAACCTGCAATAATACAAGGGATCAGTGAAGTAGAGCCAAGGGAACAAAGACCTTTCCAACTACACTGTAGGATCACACACTGTTCCCCACACCAGCACGACTGCTTGCTTCTGCAGTACCTGTTTTATTACGGTCTCACCAGAGGAACTTGGCCTAGAAGATTCTGAATTGGGAAGAAAACTCATACTGGTGTTAACTGTCCTTCAGTCAGGAATCCTAGCTGTTAAAAAGGGATGAAGGAGAAGCGGGGACTGCTCAGATAGCACTGACAGACTGATTTGATGCGATGAGAGAAACCACATCCTCACATCAACATTGATTTTTCCCCAGTTCTGTTTTTGTATTCAGTGTTGTAGAAACTGCTCATAATAAAGCAAGTGCTGTTTTAATCTATCGGAAGAGAGTACTAAGAGTAAATTTGGCTTTGCTATACCAGTTACAATTGAGGCTACTTAAGAGCAAATTGAGAGTAAAGAAACAAAAAACCACATCTTCAGGAGAAGTATCTCCTTATGAACAACAGCAGGCAATTTCCCGATATGTGCATTTCAATACAAAGACAAACCAGAATGCAATCACATCACAATGTCATTATCAAAGAGGTTTCAATAAAGGTCTTGTGTGTCCTTTTCAAACACTAAAATCATATAGTAGGACAGCAAGAAACTGTAAATCCTATTTATCCCAGTTATGCTTGGAGGAATAGTCCTGCCAGCAAAACTTCTGGGCACAGAGACAGTCCATCGGGATGAAAAAGGAATCTGGCTGTACCAAGGGAGCTTGTACCTCCCTGGAGCAAAGTAAACTGTCTGGAAAAAAAGGTTCTTTCCTAACCAATTTTACAAGTCTATCGTGGACTTTGCCCTTTATCTAATGAAATGCATTAATTGGAATGTAATTTTCACTTACAGCAAAGCCAGTCACGGCGGAACAAAATTTATGTGAGCGTGCATCCATGTGAAACTTCTTTAAGATGCCAAAATGATGTAAAAAGACCTCAGACTGGGGAGAATCACCCTGAGAAGTGTCAGCAACCTTCGTTTTCCTTTTCAAACATTAATTTATTACTACTTGACAAAAGACATGGCAGGAAAGCCCCAAGGGAAGAAAAAAAAACCAACCCCAAACCAGACGAGGAAAGTATTTATCCTCCAGGGGGCACATGGGAGTTGGGAAGAGCTCAGCTTCATGAGGATGCGAAGCGGTTTCACCACAAGACACTCATTCTGGCAGAGAGCTACGGCAGGGCCCGGCAGGGGAATTAGCACCGCGCAGTAAATTTAAAGCAATGAACTGAGGACACAAGAGATGCAAGAGATCGCTGCAGATGAGGAAGGTTACATCTTCGAGGGTCTTGACTAAGAAAACAGTGTACATACAGGGTCATGAAAGAAACAAGAACAAAAATCAGTGTTTGAAATAAAAGTGAAAGAGAAGCTCAAGGACCTGCCAACGCAGCTAACAGCTGGGCAGAATGGTAGAGCCAGGAGAGCCTTATGGCACCCACCCCTACACAATAGCTACTGAGGGCTTTGGAAATGCTCAAATCATTCCTGCTTTTTATGTGATTCGGTGAAGGCTCTTACCAAGAATGATTTAGTTTTTGCAATTCAAGTCTGCAAGAATGAGAAGTCAGAGTCATCATCCACTGTAATGCTTTGCTCAGTGTGTTAATAATCACCAACATTTTATGTTAACATGTTGCTCAGAAAAAACCCCAAACCCCCATATATCTGCACAACCTTCCCTGCAGCAGGCAATGGCAGAACTTGCAGCTGGAAGCACCTTAAACTGCTGTCCAAATCCCCACGGTCCCAGAGCAGAGCCCAAGGCATTTGCAGCACAGGGCTGAGGGGCACAAGGCTGCCGTCCTCTTTAAGTGACCTCAGCAACAGGGCTTTCACTCCTTCTGCTTGAAGACTAATTCACAGTCTAAACACGTCCACTGTGAGAGAGCTTGTTCTCATATGTAACCTTTAATTGTTAGTAAGTCGGTGACACACCTGCCCTACCTCACTGTACCTCCCTGTCTTCTCACTGGTTCTACAGAACATTTTTACTTATTCTGCCTCACTTTTGCACGAAATCAAAATATAATATGGTTGGCTGTCTACAGTAAGAGCAGGAGTTTAATGCTGGACTCTGCACTTGATGCTGAGCTGTAACCAGGAAATTACAGGGCCCTCCCTAATTACTATTTAGTTAAGCTATATATAAGAATGCTGGGTCCTGTCTTTTGCAGATAATAAAAAGTCCTGTAATGACAGACTACGTAGCATAGCACATTGGCAAATGCTGGCATAGATAAAACAGTAATTTTTGCATGTTAAATGAGTGAATAAAACACTAAAATCTTGACTAACAAAGTTACAACTCCCTTTGTCATATGAGAATATATCACATAAATAACCATATTAGAGTATTCCTAGTTTTATATATAGTCTATGTGTCTTAGGAATACAGGTTGCTTTTTTAAAGGTGTTTATTTATACATTATTTCTGTTCTTTGCTTTTCTTGTTCCTTTAATTGCTAGTAGCTTGGTTTCCTCAGAAAATAGTCTGTCTTCTCTGTAAATGTCTCTACCTCCCAGACCAATTTTGGTTTCATTAATGCAATATTACCAAGTGTCTGAGCTCCAGTCCATGTCCTAAAAGTTTAACAGAAAACGCTGTTACTTTTACAGTTTGTTTTAATGTGCTGAACTCCACATCTCTTTCTAAAAACTACCGGTTTGTTAAAGACAAAGCCTTAATATTTAACATTGCTCACAGAGCTAAAGTTCAGAGATGAATTATAAATTCAATGTGGTCTACTGAAAGGCGAACTGTCTACAATTTCACAGAACAACTAGCTCCTTTCTCTGGAGGACATGACAGCTGCAGGGCTCTTGATGTTTCCCAATGAGGACAAACATGTCCAGGGTCTCTGTTTCAGCAGCTAAGTGCAGAATTCCTTAAATAGCACCTATTTCACCGCACTGCTTCAACTGCCTCCAAGACATTTATGCAACTCACCTTGCCAATATGGCATGCAAGTCACATGATAACAAATGTTGGCTAAAACTACATCCATGTACCTGCTCCAAAGGAGAAGCTGACTCCAAGCTACTGAGAGAATGGAGATGTGCCTTGCATATCTTCATGCCTGAGCAGTACATTTTGTGAGCAGTAACAGGCCGGAAAGAATCAGTGGGGTCTGCTCAGGTTCTGCAGATGGAGAAGCTGGTTTCATGTCAATATTTGCCCCGCTGTTGTCTGAAGTTCCTGGACATACCAGTGCAGAAGTGCCAGTTCCCAGACGCACAAGTAATGGCCACCCAAAGTACTAGTGTGAAACAGTACTATGATGAATGTGTAGGGCTTCCTTCCCCTCCACAAAAAGGTAAAAGGTTTCATGCAACACAGCTTCAGAACTCTATTGCAACAGAGAGGAAAACACTTGGACCACAGCACATGAAAAACATATTGGAATGCCATGATTTTTGGATGGAAGTCACAGTACCTGTCCTGCTAGGTCAAGAGACTCCTGCCAATAAACAGGTCTATGTATGAGAGGCAGGACAGAAGGGGGATGAAGTACTAAACAGAGTAACAAAACTGCCACATACTGAAAAGTGGTGGAATCCCTGGTAAATTTATGTTCTGATGGAGTAATTCTGGAATATTTACACCCTATAATTTACAGAAGTTTTTAGCAGCAGCAGCAGCAGTAGCATTGTGTAAATTTGAGCCATGTTCCAAAGTGAGCCTGCCCGAAATCTGTTTCTTATTTTCACTGTTCCTAAATTACATGTTGCACTATACTTACCACTTGGTAGCAATAATATATACAATGAACAACTTCATTCACACTTCTGCAGTGTATTTAAACAGAAAGCTGACGCAGAATCTACTGAGCCATGCAGGTCATCAAGATACACAACAAACATAGTAATGTTACAACATGGTACACTTTACTTTCCTTGCCAAACTGCATGCCTGAAGATGCACTATAGAAAATGTCACCTCTAGAGGCATTTTTCTTTCTTTGAAGACCCAGCACTTCTATAGAACAAATGTTGCAAACACTAAAAGAGAACAGCTTGCGGGGCAGTTGGCTTCAGATTCATGCTTGCAAGCATTTCAAAAACAGTGGCAAACTCTACACTTTGTTTTCTTCACAGCCTACAAGTTTTAAAGGCCTGTAACACATTCTGTGGTAGAATTCCAGTTTTAAATATCCTGTTTTTCACTGAGAGGAAAATATCATCTGACCAGCAAATCCAAAATACGAACTTTATGTAACCTTCTAGCCGGCCATTAACATCTGCGACTGGTGTAGAGCGTAAGAGCTTTACTGCCCACACCCAGATGATGCACAGCTGTGTCTGTGCTAGGAGTGCATCTCCACTGTGAATCTGGGGTTAACACAGTGGCCCCTACTACAGCAGGACTGGAAAGGGAAGCACGAGGAGTCACAGTGAGAAGATAGCTTGAATAACTTGGCAGCCTGTACCTGAAGTGCACACAAAACAAGCTAGATGCTTTCTGGACTTTCACATCTGGAGGCATTGTGCTCCACCATGTGAATTTGCCACATCATTTGATATCATTAATTCAGAGATCTCCATATCATGCTTAGAAGAACGGCATAGACATGCTCTAGAATTCAATTTTACCCTTCTGTTTTTAAAAATTGTACATTTGTTTAAGCAGTGCAGGTCATAATGCGGACATGTTTACACTGGCTTGTATTCCACTTCCAATTCAACTTTAACTGCCAATGCTGTGTACCACGTCACTGTCAGCTAGGCTGGGGACTGACATTCTCTGGAGCCTACTCATGGTTAAAAATTATTCCAACCATCAAAATACTTACAATCTTAGCCTTTGTCCAGTAACTTGAATACACAAGAGATTTCATTCATATACCTCTGTCTCTAACGTTAAAAGAAGATTTAATTCTTTTCAGTAATACAAATTCACCTGAACCAGGTAAGATTTTAAGATGTCATATTGCAATTTAAACTTACCTTCCCAAAGCTGGCAGCATTAACAGGTTGTGTGTCATTTTTCTCACAGAAGTCCAAGTAATGCATGTAGAGAGCACTTCGAGGAATGCAAACACCTTCTGCAATCTCATAGTTTTCCTCCAGCCTTAAAAAGCAAATATCAAACAGAGACAACTGCAAGTATGTTGGATGTCCTGTATGGTAAACAGTATACAAAGCTTCACCTTTTAAGACCAAACATTCTGACTTCTTGTCTACCAAATTTTCTCTGCTTTGTTCCTAAATGCTCCTTGCAATTCATTCCCATAATACTTACTTGCTTCATTTGGTTCATATTTGCTATCAAAACCATAGGCTGTGAGTTCTCAGCAATCTGTTATATAATCTGCTATAACTATGAAACAATAAATATTAATTGAGGGGCAGCATTATCTCCTTCTTTACAGAACACATCACCTTTGGTTCATGACACTCTTCACTCCTGTCCTGCTGCAAAATTGCTTACCTTGAGGAAGCAGGTGTGGCTAAAGCAAGTAATTTGCAAATACTCAAGAGTGTCCACAAAATCTTACTGTGTAATATTTTCTTGCTATTGTTCATGGGCAAAGTGAAAAAACAAAAAGAAACCATAATCTGAGTACAATGCTGAAAAAACACCAGTGAAATAACATCCCCTTCTACCTATTAGAAACTACCGTTATTTGTTTATACATGCAAATATACAACTATAAAATTTTAAATTATATGTCAAATATATGAGTAGGCATATGCTTCATCTTTAAAGCTTTAAACTGGTCTGATTATAAATCTGTAGATATAGAAGAAACATTCCTTTGAAATGCCATTTTATGGTTGCTGACCCAAAAGTGTTCAAGAGATATTTACATACACACTTAATATTAAACCATAATTAATCTTGTCATTGATGGTGTCAGTCATAGGCATCTAGAATCACGTGTGCTTGTCTGTCTTGCTGGGTAAGGGAAGAAGTTAGGTGTTGTATTAAAAAATAAATATGTATTCTCAAAAAACTTGCAGTTTTACAGCAAATAATCCCCTGCCATTTGATAGCTGTAGAACACCTTCCAAATATCTAGTTTCTCTCCCTCATTGCCTTTTTCACGACCTACCTACCCTCCATTCCAGTTATCGTGATCATTTGTGACTGCAAACTATTTTAATAAGATATCCGGCTAGATGAATGGAATCAGTTTGTATGGGCAACATCTATTCTTCCCTGGTTTCTACAGAAATATCATCGTGGCATCTTTCCTCAATTTCATAGTGCTCTAACAAAACCTCCTTTCAAAACCTGGAGAGTTCGTTTGTATACTATAGCTGCTAATTGGAATGTCAGCTTCCGTGACCAAGACAGGAGAGAAAGAAAAGCAGTTAATTATTTCTCTTCATATCTGATGAATTTTTCTCTTTTTCTCCTCTCTTTCACAGAGAGTCATTAGTCTGACACTGAACAATGCCCCATTATACCTGAACTTTTTTTTTAATGATCAAAACCCCATCTTGCTCCACTTCTTTTATTTTCCTGTCTTTTATTTAACAACTTTATCATATTTTGAATCCAACTTCATTCTACAGTATTGTAGAGAAATAATGAATGCAATCTTCAACCTAACAAATCATTACCAGTTATATATA
>WEIT01034530.1:0-12446 GCA_013389985.1 Dryoscopus gambensis
CAGTGTCTAACCATGACATAAGTTTACCAGCAGCCCTCAGATTCACCTGATTTAGTTAATTCTGGCACTGTGTAAAGTGCAGGGACAAGACTTTGATGCTGAAATTAGCACAGGCCCACCTGGGGAAGGGCCCCAGAGGATCAGAACTGATAAAAGGATGGCAAGATGTATGACACATGCTATGCTCCTCTACCCTGGATTTAAAATATGCTAAGATCTCACTGGATCATACAGTGGTGACTGTCTACCTCTCTCTTTCTCTTTTTCCCTGTTTCCCTTTCCCTTTTTTTTCTTACCTTCCTCTTCTTGCAATACATTGCAAGCCAGATCAAAAAATCCAGTCAATGCCTTGCTAAGTGCATTATTCTGTCTCGTTATTCTAAAGTTTGCTAACTGAAAGTTTTCCAAGTGCCTTATTCTGTCTTGATGCTCTAAAGTTTGCAAGTAAAAATTGTTTATTGTTGACCTTACGAGAATTTTTTCATTTCCTCTGCCCACTGCCCAGAGTAAAACCTTCCCTGCTGAGTGTGATGGTCATTGCAAGCCTTTTTTCCAAAAATCTACCAACAACTACACAGGAGCTGCACAGACATCATCTGATTGTCTGTGCTAGCACTCAGAAACCATTAACTATCACTTTTTAAATACTGTGTTACTAAACTCACTATATTATAAAGAGTGATATTTCAAAAATTATGATTCATTTAATAATAACAGCACATGACTGCAGTCTCGAAAGAAATTGTCATTGGTATTTTCTAAATAACTTGAAGCAGAGAATTTGAGGTTTGGGAACAGGAAAAAATCTCAATATAACCTGTAAAACAGACATATCTAAAACTAACCACGCTCACTATCTTCCTGTTTTGATTAACTGTTAATAAAAGGGAATGTTTAACACCACATTTGGAGTGATTCAGAGGATTCTCATAGTGACAATTCTTATTGCTAGTGCGTGTGGTCTAAAATTAGAGTTCAATAGCAATGGGAAGCTTCAATTGTGTTTTGTCCTTCAGAAACTATGTTAGCAGAAAACAGAACTCTTAATTAAATATACTTCTGTTTCTCAGCCTTGGATTCTCTGAATTGTTGTCTCTCTAAACAATTATGAAACTACCACTGGCTCTTTGGATTATTGAAGACAAATACTGTTAATTGAATCTTAAGACAGCAGTATCAATGGAGAAACTCTTTGATAAAGCTTGCGATGATTCAATGATGCACTAACTTCGGGATGACAGCTACTTATAGGTCTCACATCCGTTTAATTCAAAATTCATTGGAGCTCTAATAGCTCCGAAAACAATATATGCCCAAACAAACTCAGAAACATAAAAACTCTTTTAAGTATATTAACTGAATCTCCAGTAATAAGACACTACTGAGCAGATATTCAGATGACTGCCACACTTCAAGTCTAGTACATCTGGATGCAGATTCATTTTCAGGAACGTAGTGAAACTAGTGCTTTTTTACAGTTAGCATCTGACTTTTATAGTTAGCATCTGACTTCAATATAATGGCTCTCCTTGCTGCATCTATGCATTGCAGGAACTGTTCTGAGTCTGCTCTGGTGGTAAATTATTCTGACATAATCTGAGTGTTCATAATGTTGAAATGCAAAATGTTCTCTCTGAAGAATTGAACCATGCAAGTCTTCAGGTCTGAATATTTAAGAACAAAACCAGAATTTTTCTCCCTCCTCTAAAAGCCTAAAACTCTTAAGTCCAATAAGGGGCTACCTTTAAAATCCCTTCTTATAAAATTCTTCTTTAATAGGGGTGACATTCTACAGCAGAAAATACAGGAAATACAGGAACAAAGACATTACTTACCCCTAGTATTTAAACAAAACTGTAAATAATGATCACTAGAAATGAAATATAACTAATTAATACTTTTACAAAGCTATAACTGAATGTTGCTGTAAGGACAACTTAAATTTGATTAATACCAACCAGGCAGTTCCTTGATTTGGCCAATATCTTTCAAATGAGTATTATAGATCAGTCAGATACATCTACAGAACTTACCATACCCAGCACATTCCTCAATGTTTGTCTCAGCATAATTTTTGCTGAATCTTTAATACTCTGTTGCCTGCACAACATAAAAAACATCTGATACTGAAAATTTTTTACCCTTTTAAACTTCTTGAAATCGTGCTTTAAATGTCTAAATCCTGATGTTCATAACTTGAAAATATAATAGATCATCTACTCAGAATGAAGACAAAGAAACTCCTCTAGACCTTCTGACTAAACATACCCAGTTTCAGGTCTGAATATAATCCTGCAAACCTTTACACAGCTTTTCACCTACACCTACACCATTCCAACTTTACTTCCACTTTACATATAAAGACATATAAATCCTATCCATTGTATTGCATATATTGCATGTTCTCTCATTTCATTTGTGTATTGCCTACTGCTAAATACCTTTTAAAAAAGATCTCAAATGTATTTCCTGCCATTTTGTCACATCATTTTTATTATTATGTCATCATAATAGTGTTGCATATAGAAAACAGAAAATACCTATAAAGAGAAATATTTAAATATCATGCTTTCTTAGTAAAGCAGCTAAGAAACTTAGGAACTCTAAGAAACTATTCATACTCTAAATTTCAGATTTCAAATGATCTGAGAAATACATATCAGTGACACCTAAGAAGAGCTCTTCCATTTGTTTGTACTTTATTGAGGTTGTTACTGACCTTGGAATCTGTGAAACCTACACCATATGTAGAACCAACCACGTAAATAATATGGAGAACATAGCAAAAACCAGTGGAAAGACACTAGTAGTGTCTTTTTGAATCACTACTTATGTAGCACTAGAAATATAAAAAGACTATAGAATGCTTTAGTATACAGTAGAATTCCTCAAATTTTCAAATAAAAAAGAAGAATTAAGAAGTGCCTTCTTATTTCATAGCATTTTAAGCTGCAATTTCAACTTACAACTTCTACCTTAAAAACTTAAAACAAATCTACTTTTCATGCATATTAAACAAATGACACCATAACTATCTAAAGATCATTAGTACATGTTACAAAAGAACAGGCTCTGAGGGTCTGTGTTTTATGCAGATAAAGAGAATTTGACTATTTTAACTTGTAAAAGGATTCTCTCTGGTAATTATGAAAGGAACTTTGCAGGATGCATATATTTCAGCAGATGTGCAGAAGTAGTTTCATGAGGCATATTTTAATACTCAGTAGAGGTATCTATAAAAATAAATGTTAAAGCTGCCATAGAAACAATTTCTAGGCTGTAAGTCCTGGGAATTGCAATGTCACTTCAGAGAGAAGCTCCAGGATCTTCTCCAAGAGGGGTACAAGGAACATTAGAAGGCTATATTTATCTTCCTTCTATAAAAACAACAGTAATTGTATATATAGATATAATCAAGCTAATATTTATATTTTATCTGTCAAGTTGTTTTTGTTTTTTTTTTTCCCAGACTGATCTGAACTCTGAATTAAAGGACTATACATACTATATATTCCAGTTCCAGAGCACACAGAAATTCCCAGCACATTTTATGCATCTTAGTGAATGACTCTTTCATTCACTAAAATTGAAATGGGCAGTGCTCAATCAGTCATACAATAAAGAAAATACTAAACTGCAGTACGGATTTCTGGATGGAAAGAGGACAATCAGTTCAGTAGATTGCCTAAAAGAGTCCCCGCACTTTAAGTTAACATAGCTGCACATGGTTTTTTTCCAATCTGTATGAGTTCAGTCTGGAATTCCAGCAAAATCTTCCTGGGACAGAAACTTTTTCCTGTAAAATGCAAATACATGTACATACACAGGCACTTGATTAGAGTACCTTAAACAATGCTTGTCCGTACTGCTTGGCCATATGACCTTCATTTTACAATAAAAAAAATGAATAACATTACTGATCAAAGTTTATTACTCTTCATTTATAGGAATCATACTCCTTACATGTCAACTTACAGTACACTGATGCAAGTTTTTATCAGAACCTCATGAGTACAATGTTACTGAAATCAGCTTTTCATTCTATTTGTCTAATTTCAATCTCTTAGTTTCATTTACCTGCAGTAAGTTATTGATTTCTTTGACAGCACCCACCATGATGCTGATTAAAAAATATTTCAGAAGCTACTCCTAAGCTTTTTTATACCTTATTAATTGTCTACTTGTTGAGTTATGTCTACATAAACTATTGATATAGCTTTGCTGTTGTGACTGCAGCACAGGTGGATTATACTCAATAGAGCTGTAATCTATCTGACTGCTCACAGAAGCAGAACTGCCTTTGCAAGGACATCCACTGTTGAATACACAGGCTGCAATTTCATTCCTCTCATTAAGCAAACTGGTGAGGTTAAAGCTAGATCAGTTATCAATACATGTGCTGCAATCACACCTCTGGATTTCATTTCAAAGGTAGCCTGAGGAACTGCAGTTGGCTACAAAGAAATCCAATACAGGAGTCAAACAAGCACTAAGAAAGAAAATAACTAGAGTAGGGAAAATCTGCACTGGAAAATTAAGATTTTTAACAAATCAACCCTTACACTGCTGACAAAAAATAAGGAGATGATTAAAATCAATCAAAATATTGAAGTTCATTGATCATTAAAAAACATGAAAGAACAGACATTGCTGGAAGAAATAGTAAGTTTGAGGATATTAATCCAGTCTAATTGCATTAATGATGTTTTACTTGATATTTTGTTTTTCTTCAAAGTAGTTTGTGTTCTTATCAGGCTTGTCTTGCTGGTTAATATGGAACCAACTGTTAAATCTCCTCTTTTGTGCAGGTCAGTAGACTACGTGGGTTCTTGATCCCAGCATGACAGACAGGCTGCCATTGCAGTGGAGGGCAAAGTAGTTTGTGACAAGAAAAGTGTTATCATTAAGAATCTTCCTTCACTTCCAGCTAGCAGTTTGAATACTATTTTGGTTGCACCCCTCCCATCAAAGATGGCCATGAGAAATAGAGTAGCAGTAGAGGTTTTTCATGTATGTCCAAAAGTTTCCAGACCTACACATGGAAGGTGGTGTAAGCTCGTAAAATAAGATAACAATAAATATGCAAAGAAATTCCAGTATTTCAGTATTTTCTTTCAGATATGCCCCTGGGCTCATCACTTTGAAACATTTGGCTGGTTTAAAAGGCAGAATTAAATAAATAAATAAGCAAATAAATAAATAAATGGTTTGGTCCATTTTCTACAACCATCTTCTTATCCTTAGAAAATTGTGAAGCCTTTTCTTGAATGGTACCAAAATTCATCAATTCTTATGTCATCACACAATGTTCTGTATCTAAGTTTTAGTCAGAATTAGGTTTTTGTCCTGGTACACATATCATAGAATTTGAACAAATCATGTGTTGACAGATATCATTTTTCTGACAGATATATATTTTCTGACTTCTTATTGCCTGTTTCAAAACACTACAATGGGAATCACATTTATCTGTGAAAAATTTAAATATTTTTATCTTCATGTAAACAAATTTCATAATGTTTGTGGAAATATGAAGACTGACCTCTAAAGATTGTATAGTTCACTGAGCTAAACATGAATCAACTTTAGTTACACATCTAAAATTTTAGCAGAATAATAGCTCTTTTCATATGTTCTTCCCCATATTCCAGTTCTTTTCCCTCATTCTTTTCTTTTTTTGCATGCACAGAGCTGTTACTGAATACATCCAGTGCAGGTGGCTCGACGTGCAGCTGAAGTGCCAGCTGCAGGTGGAGCCCTGGGTGAAGGGAGCCCAAGGCAAGAGGCCATGAACTCGTGCCAACCCTTTGTATAACAAAGGGCGCAGGGACCTGTGGTATCAGCAGGAGATCAGGACCCCAGATTTTCCTGTACTTAGACACTGTAGGCGTAAAACCTAGGCTTTCCATTGTTCTGGGTCCCTCTTTAAGGCACCCAGCTTAAGCTGTTGTTGTTGCATCATGATTTTATTAATCTTCAAATTATTCATCTGCAAACATACTTCCATTTTGGATTCTGATATTTAGTAAAATTGTATATTATTAATGGAGACAAAACAAGTTATTACCCTGGTTCCCTTCTGTCCTTTATACTTATCCTATTGAAACAAATTATTCTAAATTTTATTTTCATATAAGGTGAAATCCTTTTTTGGGGAGGAAAGATTACACAAGTACATTTTTTCACATTCAAAAATGTATGGCATTCTTCAGTATTCCTGTAACTAGACAGGACCAGACATTCAAAGATTAATACAAAATGAGATCATGCGCTCAAGAGCAAAGCTGATATTTATTTATTTATTTATTTATTTATTTATTTTCTACACTTATCCAGTCTTGTATCTGTTAATGCTGCTTTAAACGAATAGACATAGTAAACATACTTCAGCTTACAGTAAAGGCTAGCCTGGATCAAACAATATCAGTAAAAAGGCATTTATATCAATATTTTGATTATAACTTCCAGTTAGTTTCTTTTTTTTCTCAATGCAATTCCACTGTATAAGGAAAAATTTGCTTTCTATTTTAGTCACCATTGTACCCAAAAGTTGCCTATTGTTTCAGAACAGGTATATCAGAAACGGAAGGAGTTGTTCCATGCACAGTAGAACCAAGTCAGACAAAATACTTTCAAAAACTTGCTGAAGTAAATTTCAATGCAAATCAGATTTTTGTTCTGATTCTGATTTTTCAGCCCAAAAAGGTCAAAAAATTTCTTCTCTAATAGAGCTTAGTAGAGCAATCAACTATGGATTAATTACTCACAGAACGTTTTCCTAGAAAAATTCCCTAGAAATTTTTGCCACGGCTGCATTAGATCGAGTGAATAAGGTTTTGCATCTAAGGGGAAGAGACAGCCTGTAGCTGCAGTCAAATGTCATGGAAGGGCCCTCTTTGCTGCAAACACAGCATTGTATAACATGAACTTGATACTTGATTCATGACAACACATGAAGATATAAAGGAGATGGGAAGGAGATACTCCTCTCCACACCTGCCACTCCCACTGCAGCCTATGCCTCCATCTCCATTTTCAAGGGAGAAAAGTATAACATAGCAACATTTTTGCACAAGGATTATTTTAAAGGGAAAAATTAAGTCATAGAATCATAAAATGCTTTGAGTTGCAAGGGACCTTAAAGATCATCTTGTTCCAACTCCCCTGCCATGGACAGGAACACCTTTCACTAGACCAGGTTGCTCAGAGCCCCATGTAGAGTGGCCTTGAACACCTCCAGGGATGGGGCATCCACAGCTTCTTAGGGCAGCCTGTTCCAATGCTTCACTACCCTCACAGTAAAGAATTTCCTCTGAATATTTAAACTAAGCCTACTGTCTTTCAGTTTGAATCCATTCCCTCTTGTCTTATCATGACATGCTCTTGTAAAAAAATTCCCTCCATCTTTCTTGTAGGCTCCCTACAAGTACCAGACAGTTGCAATTACCCCAAAGCATTCTCTTCTCCAGACTGAACAATCCCAATTCCATCAGGCTTTCCTTTATCCCTCTAATCTTCCTGGTGACCCTCCTCTGGACTCACTCCAACAGGCCCATGTCCTTCCTGTGCTGGGGACCCCAGAGCTGGATGCAGTGTTCCAGTGGGGTCTCACCAGAGCAGAGCAGAAGGGCAGAATCCCCTCCCTGGCCCTGCTNGGCCCTGCTGCCCACGCTACTTTGGATGCAGCCCAGGACATGTTTGGCTTTCTGGGCTGGGAGTGCACATGGCTGGGTCATGTCCAGCTTCTCACCCACCAGCACTTCCAAATCCTTCTCGCCAGGGCTGCTCTCCATCTGCTCATCCCCAGCCTGGATTGATACTGCGGCTTGCCCTGACCCAGGTGCAGCACCTTGTTCTTGCTCTTGTTGAAACTTGTGAGATTCACACGGATTCTTGAGCTTGTCCAGGTCCCTCTGGATGGCATCCTGTCCTTCAGGTGTGTCAACCACACCAATCAGCTTGGTGTCATCCACAAATTTGCGGAAGGCGCACTCAATCCTTTCAACTATGTCATTAATCAAGATAATAAATAATGTTTGCTCCAACAGGGACATCTAAGGTTCCATTGTAAAAGCATTAGATTTTCACAATGAAGAATCCATAATTCATGTGGTATCATTTCCTGAATCTCTTCCCTATTCACTAATTTTAGCTTTATCTAAGGTAAGGACTCTGAATTATTTCTGCCTGTTTGCTGCCAAGGGATTTTGTAAAGCCCCTACATTTCACTCATTAAAAACTTTGTAGGTCAAACTTTTTGATTTTGTCCCCAGGCCAAGTACTGGCAAACTGTTAATTAAAACTGCAATTAAATAAATTGAACTAGTATGTTTTGTCTTGGGAAGTAAACTTTAAAAATGCAATATATTCAGTACATTAATTGTTCTAGCGGAATAATAATAACCATTTGAAACAGTTTGATCCACGTAATATCACTGTTGCTAAATTAGATTTCTCAGAGTATATCAAATATGTTTTCAAAAATGATTATGACCATCAAAATGCAAAGACACAAAAGAGAGCAGAGAAGATTATATAAAAAGCTTAAAAAGGTGCTGCAGAACCTGTAGAATAATTTTTATTTTAAATTTCTTTACTAAAATAAACTGTTTATGTTAGGAATTGTTGTGGTGGGTGGGGGTGGTAAAATGCCATGACCTTCCCAAAAACGTCCCCTTGGAAGGCACTTCGATGAGGCCACAGCACACGCACACATGCACACGCTCACGGATAGCTCTAAAGGCAAGCCGGTCCTTGTATGGGGTTTCACAGATCAAATTTACTCCAGTCACGTGAAGGGATCCAGGGACAGAGGACCAAGAACTTCAGGGGAAGGGCCAGGGAGGTTGGGGCCAGAAGTGTCCAGGGTTTTATACAGGATGGATAGGGGTGGAGAGAGCATCAGGGCCAATGGTCTGAGGGCACAGGGGCGGTACATAGGCAGGACTAGGGTACGGGAGCCAATGGGGGAAACCGGAGAGGGGACAGAGGCACAAGGGCCAATGGGAGAGTAGGAAAGGGAGAACCTTCTGGAATAAGGGCATACAGGGTAAGAAGGTGGAGAGTCCAATGGGCCAACCAGGAAAACAGAACTGGGATATATTTACATAATAAAACAAGGTATCCTGGAAGAGGCATTTTTTTGGTCACCCTAACCTGGACAGTGTTTGTTCCTTTTAGAGCACCTTCCTCCAGGGGATTCTCATTTCCCCAGTGCCATGGGCTCACCAGCCCCAACAGGGAACAGCACACCTTTTGTGTTCGGAAACATTTAAAATTCTGTTTGCATATATAGCAGGAAAAAATATATTAGATTTTTGTGGCCTGACTTCAAAAATTTGAAGAACCTGTGATATTATATGAAGTTAGCAATCACAAACTGAAATGTTAGAATCATCTAGTAAGTATGGTTCATTACAACCATTAACACTTAGCTTATCTTTATGAAAAACATGTCTTCGGTTACAGTTTATTGTATGCTATGGATGAAGTAAACCATCTTTTTTAATTTATGACAAACATTCTGTTATACTCTTGTAGTTATAGTCTCCTACTGCTAGTTTCAAGGCAAATTAAAACAATCCTAAAAGTATCTGTCTTGTGTCACCACTGCTCAAAGCATCACAAACTGACAGCACAGGATTTTTGTCAACTAAGCATATCAGCAGACCATGTCAAATTGCTCACATTGTTGAAAAGAATCTGACATATTAATTTGAGTAATTTTCAAGGCAAGCAAAGAATTATTGAGAGCTTTTTAGGCAGGATAGGATTTCATTGTGTCAAAATCAACATGAAGATTGACAGAGGAAATTTATGGTCACAAGCACATTCAAACAGATGGCTTGTAGTTCTTGCACCGGTACTCCAGCCCTGAAGAGAAGCAAATAAGACATTAGACTCAACAAGCATCAGCACAGCTCACCCAATATAAAGAGGGAAAAAATCTTAAATTCAGGGCACTCACAAGTAAAAATGATTTAATATATCTATTCCTAGCAATTTCTATGGTGTTTTGGACCAAACATCTTAGTGAATTCTTACTGGTTTTCAGAAAACATAAATAAAACTAAGAACAATTATCAAGTTGGATTTAGATCAAAAAGCAAATGAGCCATAAATAGCATAGTGATTTTAACTCCTGGATTGAGAAGACAGGGAGAGACCTTCTCAGTGTTGCCTACTGCCAGGGCAAGAAGCAATGGGCACAAATTGAAATAGAGGTGATTCCATCTAAGGATAGATTCTTTATGTTATGTGTCAAACACTGTGACAGGCTACCGAGGTAGGTTGTGGAGCCTCCATCCGTGGAGACATGCAGAGCTCAACCAGACACAGCCATGAGCGGCCTGCTGTGCTTCTCAACATGTTGGAGATGATCTCCAGAGATGCCTTGCAACCTCAGCCATTCTGTGGATGTCTAGCTGCCCATGTCAGGAGCTGGTTAGCCCTAAGTGATCCTTTGTGTGAACTATCCTTCAGCAGGTGAATATTGCTGAAGTACTTTTTATGTTGTTAAAATGGGATGCACTGTAAATTTTTTCCTTCAGGATAAATGCATCTGAAAGCTGTGGGACCATAATACTGTACTGTCCTCATCATTGTACAGTGAGGTGTTTTAAAGTGTGGGAGTTTATATATTCAGAGAGGGAAAAGTGTTTCTAGATGGCAATATTAAGAAAATACTGATTAGCATTAACCTCTTAACATAAATTGCAGTTTGTCTTTTCTGACTCTTGATTTTAACATGTGAATCTTTACGAATTTTAAATCCATGTAGATTAGATATTTTGCATACCTCAGACCTGTCCTTCATGGAACCTTACGACATAAAATAAGAAAAAAACTAGAAGTAAACAATTAAATTGAGTTTTCCAAGCCATGTCACTGCCTTACTGCATAGTGCCACCTTATGGCAAATATAATCATTTTGGATAGCTTATGTTTTGTTTGAAGTTCTTACAGTGATTGTAACTGGAAAAGAAGAATAGAAAAAGGGAAGAAGAATGATGTACATCCTATATTCTGACCTCTAAAAAAATGATGATTTTCCTTTAATATGTACTCTGTTAAAAAAAACCTGTATAATCCTACTTTTTTCTAGTTTATTGCCCTGTTCTGATCTCTTAAATGTTTTCAATGGTAAATTGAAAGAAATATTCCTTTCTTGCTTTAATTTCACAGATTATTTAAACATTAGTAATCCTGTGAAGCATGATACCCATTGAATAGCCATTAAAAAACCTGTAAAAGTTTTGGTGGATATTCAGTAACATTTATGTAAACTTAACTTTCTTTACAGAGAGGTACATTGCATTGGAAGCTCCTAAGGAATAACATTTCTATGCTAGATTACTCCCTGTGTTTTTGCATCACTGATATCATACATAGAGTAATTTCTAGCTGTTCTAGAGACCTTTCCAGGTCCCATTTGGAATAAAGCAATATGGATACATGATGATTCTCTATTTGGTTTTCCTTTGCCTGTACACGTATCTTAGGCTATATTTTAGCCTCTAACCATGTTAAATACCAACAAGCAGGAGACTAGTCACAGTATTTCTCACTGTGAAAGATCCTCCAAATTCGTGATATCTAAACAGTAAAAGGCAGAGCTAAGTCCACAGGGCATTGTTTCAAAACAATTCTTAGCATAGCTTAATTTGGCAAGAGTCTGAATATGCCCATATAGTATACATTTCCAGAGTATACATTTACATCATGCAGATAAGCAGAAAGAAACCCCTTTTCTCCTCAGATTTTGCTCATATCCACACTATTAAATTCCCAGCAATACTCTTCAACTCTTGGAACTTCTGGCTTCTTTTGGATTTTTCTGAGATATAATCTGTAGCCACCTAAACAGGATTATTGAGGATGGCACTATCTAATAGATTATAGAAAGCAACTTGCAAAACACACTTAAAATGCAATCACCTCTCAAAAAGTAATTATTTTGTCCTATTTTAGGAGCTTATAATCAGGTTTGGTAGTTTAGAAAATAGCCAGTAATTTGCTGAACTCTGTGAATATTTTTCTTTGATATGAAGCTCCTCCCATGTAGGTACCTGAGTACTAAGTTTGCAATATAATGTCACAAATGGGAGAGAGTGTGGAGAGAAAAACACTTAAAAATAAACATTCTAGCATGACTTGCTTTTTTAGAGTCATGTTCAGGTGTGGGTATTGTAATACTGCATTCATTTTTAAACGCCTATGGTTTCTGGGTTTTGGTTTGGTTGTTTGTTTGGGGTTTTTTTGTAAAAATATGTTTATATTCAGGATGAATTGCATAGACAAAATTAGTTATCCTAAGCTTGGTTAACAGCAGATAGAGTTTAAATAAAATGTGTTCTTAATATCTCTATTAAATTTCAAGATACTTACAAAGTCATTTTCTTCTTCAGTATTTCCAGATGCACCTTAAAATGCAAATTAATAACACC
>WEIT01034537.1:10006-29874 GCA_013389985.1 Dryoscopus gambensis
AGCAACTCCAGGACTCCCACGGCCGGGAACCTCCCCCGCTCTGCTCCTTGGCCAGCACAGTCTCTCTCTCTGGGAGGGGCGGGGGGTAGAAAACCATCTTCTCGTCTCTGAACCCTTCCATCCTGCAGAAGCTGGCTCAGTCCCGTTTCCTTCCACCCTCTCTCTCTCTCCGGGCTCCGACCTACCTCTCTGCTCAGGCTGCATTACTTCCCCCTCCCCCACCCAGGCCCAGGCCCAGGCTTCAGGCCTCAGGCTGGGCGGGGGAGGGCATCTGCTCCCTTCAATGACCGGAAGGACAAAAGGAAGTTCCTCTGGGATTCTCTCCTTTATCTCCCTATGTTCTCAGAGGTGACAAATCTCTTCAGTGGTCATGCCAGGTGTCAATATTCAGACTGACCACTGATTGGTTTGACTATAACTTCCTTAAAAAACTCACTTCCTTTCAAACCAGGACAGGAGTTCAGCAGCTGTTGGATCTGTGGTCTATGTTTACTGCCATAAGTTAATGGATTCTTACCTCACTTCCTAACATATTTAAGGGTTGCAGGAGACAGTAATTTGCAGGCAAGAATAGGTGCGAAATTGTCCTGTAGCTCTTTCTTATGAGGTCACACCAGAAATAAGGCCTCAGTGGGATTTTGGCCTGACTAGTCTTGCATGTGAATTCACCTATCCACCACTTTAAATCAGTGTTTGATAACTTATAGCCCATAATTCTTAATATTGTGCACCTACAAGCAAATCTCAAAAAAAATGAAGCTGACATGAAAGTGTTCGTACATCCTCCTCCATCACAGCATGGGTGGGCCCTGTAACACACAAGGACGTATAAAAGTCTCAGAAGCCCATTTGCTGTTGGAACACTGAAAGCTTCCTGTCTAAATTGATGTTTTGTACTTTCCAGCTTGAGGGTTTGTTCTCAACCACTTCCATAAGTTTATCAAATGCCTTCTGGCATGCCCACAGAAACCTCTGTCAGTCTTGCCTTGCACCTAAGGGCACTCACAGAGCCTTTGGTAGGTCCCTGATGCCTCTGAAAGCCTATCTCTAAACTAAATTTTTATCATTACTTTTACTATGAGACATCTACAGTTGCTTGTAAATGCCTGTTGATGGTCCTGCACCACAGTCCATAGAGTGTCTTTTAACATCCCATGAAAAGCCTAGAGCCATCTGGAGTGCAGTAGGGGCATCTGCTGATATTTTTCTTCTCCTCATTGGTCTGAGAATGCTTTTTAATTCAATTGATCTGCTGTGCAAAACTAGAACCTTCAGATGCCTTCTGATCTGTCCACAGGGCCTCCATGTGCTTTTCATTGTACCTAAGAGCCCCTGGAGTGTCTTTGGTGCACCCCCAAGGTACCTCTGAGTGCCTATGCATAGACCTATTCCTAACTCAAGGCATACAGCTGCAGTCACACTCAGTGGTTTATGGGGGCATTCTGGTGTGCAGCATGCCTTTCCAAGTGCCTTTTGATGTATCCCAGCAGTGTTTTTGAGTCATCAGGGGTTCAGTGGGTCATCTGATTACCTTTTTGTTCCTGTGCATCAAACTACAGGGACAAGTAATGGCTGCTTTCAGCTTTTGCTGTTTATAGCTTTGTCTTACTTCACCTGAGAGGGTTATGATAAAAACACTGGCCTTGAGCCTAGCTAGGTACTTGGGCACTGCATCACTGCTGTTCTAGTCTGAGCAACAGACATCTTGACTGTATTATAAAGGAATAAGAAAAAGAAAATCCAAAATAATCATTTATTTGTTTAAATAGACCCATTCTCTTTACAGCGGAACAATCTTCTTTAGGTCTTAAACAACATTTACAAAACTAAAGAGTGCCTGAAAAGGAACAGAATTATAACAGAAGTAAAAAGTTTCTATTGAGTACCTAAGCGAAACTGTTCAACAATTTCAAATGAAAAACACTTAGGAGCTCGTTCAGTTCAGAAAAGCAGATTTTATTTCAAACAGCAGCACATACATACAACATTTTCAAAATATACATATCTGAAAACAAGAGACTGCATTTCATTTACCACCTTGCTGTGGTTTATCAACTGTTAAATTATATTTGGAACCAGGTGGAGTTTCTGCACCATAGCCTTCTTATGAGTTGCATCCTGTCATGTTTCATCACTGGTATAATCACACAATATAATGGCAACTGCCAGTACCTCATAGAAAAAAACCCACACAGCTTGTCTATTTGCTATTATCTGGTGGTTTCAGCTACCTAAGTATTTTAAATACAGAAATACTATCTTTAACAGATATGGCAAATCATGAACTTCAAGGAAACACTTTATGAACATCACAGAAAATTTGACTGGCTGTATACATCTCTGAAGGAAGGTTCCTGAACAAGGACTAATTCCAACAGAAGCAAAGCAGCAACATTTTGGTAAGGAAAGACAACCCTTCCCTTTTATTTAGATGCAGAACAAAGATTAAAATAATCAAAAGTTGCTTACATTTCTATATCTTTAAAAATATGATTGCATTACCAATTATTTTTGTTTTAGCACAGCTTAAGAAGTGTCAGAATATGCTACATATAAATATCCTAACCCATCCACCATTTGTCAATTCCCCATAGAAATATTTTCTACATAAATCTGCTTATAATATTATTTAAATATAACATCTTATTAGGAAAAAAAGAACACATCATCAGAAGATTCATCTTGCAGGTAATTTTCAATGCACTAGAACACAATGAAGCTGCTCAAATTATGGCAAAACCCTTTGTTTTCTTACGGTGGGGATGTGTTGTGTTTGAAAAACAGATGCAAACAGATTAAGAATAAATGGTGATCACTTCACGTCCACTGCCTCGGACTAGGAGAACTCTATCCAGACCTTCTGTCAGAACTTCCAGAAATTCCATGTCTGTAATACTATCTGGTCAAGGAATTTATTCAGAAGAGAAACAAAATAGCTAGTAATTTCTAAAAAAGTCTGATATATAAGGCAAAAATAGAGTTCAACAATTTCATCTAAGAGTTTTTCTGTGTCACCCTCTACTGTTCCATTACCTGGTTATTCAAGTGGAAATGAGGCCTAACTTGGGGGAAATTCCTAGTTTTGCCCTACTCACCTACAAAAAAAGATAAAAGTAGGAAATTTTAAAATTAGTTCAAAGTTAAGAAATGCTTTATACAAATAACCCCCCCCCCAACCACTACCAAGATTTTTTATAACTCTCTTTGTGTCATTTTCTTAAAGGCAGACTTATGCTTACCGTACTAATAACTACTCGTTATCCCAACAGGTAATGGCAGAATCACAAAAATTAAATTCTCAATTTCAAGAAATATAGAATCAATACAGTAGAGGATACAATTTTCATCCCCTTTTCTGTTTTTAGGAGGTCCAGGCATATTCAGGAGAACTAGCTGAGCATGCTGTGATTTATTAAGCACTACTCCGTTGAGCTTCACAGCAGTGTGCATTCTTCTCACATTTGACTGATTTCTAGCAGGCAAAGAAACATTTTTAAGCTTTGTCATCATAATACTTATGTAATTGAATCATACGTTATTTATTTGAAATTGTAAGTATGTAAAACAAGGTATTTTCATGGACACTAATATTTGTACCTATTCAAAATAAATAAAAAAATGCAATACCTTTGACAAGAACATTTAACTCTGAAATTCAAGCAGTTCTAAGTAAATTGTCAGAATGCACAAATCTTCCAGTTGTCAATTATCTTTTACCAAGATCAATCAAAACCTTGCTTTCAATAGAAATTAAAGTTCCGACAAGAACCACTAAGAATCCAGTTTATTGAGTTATATAAAAAAGTAACTGGATTTATGCAAGAATTTCCAGACAATGAAATTACAGGAATGCAATGGAAAGATCAAAGTATTTATGTTGTACAGTACAAGATTTTACTCATGCTCCTTTGGAAACATTACAAAATTCTATAAGCCGGTGAAGAAAATTCAGAAACACCACAGAATTTTGAAAAAATTACTAGCTTCTCACGCTGTAAGAGTAAGGCAGTAAGCAGTGAAACGAAATTGAGCGTATTCCTGTACATTACCAACATTACCTAATATTTTCCTTGTTGCATCTACAAATGTAATTGTTGTAGATTTGTGCACAAGAAGAAAAAACTCCTAGGATTTTAAAAATGTCCTTATTTTAGTATTTCTCTTGTATGGTTGTTTTTCACAACAACCTTATAGTTTCCTTATAGTTCCTGAAAAATAGCTATCTGTGTAAAGGTTAGCTACTGCTGTAAATGAGTCATGCTACAGTGTGACCAAAATATTCAAACCCTAACTTAGTCCATTTATCCAAAAGATTTGCTGCCCAAAAGTAGATTTTTTTTTCTTAAATAAATAGTTAAAAGGCATTTGGCCTGAAATTTAGTGGCCAGTGGAAACCAGTCATATCAGTTCAATTGGTTCTCCATGCTCTGCCACCCCCAATCTTCCCCCTCCAAGAGAATGACATTTCTAAAACTGAGTTTATCAGTCTCTCCTGGGGGATTTTCTATCATGATGACTACACACTGCAACAGCCATCTATCTTAAGAACCAACCGTACAAAAACCATATATGGGACAACATATTATGGAATAAGGAATGCTTGAAGCTCAGTTTTTTAGAAGCAGAACTGCATTTTGAGAAGATCAAACAAGAACTATGAAGAGAGGCAAGACTGTGTAACTGAGATGTATAAATATTGAGGCTGAAACATTGATAAACTAAAAATAAAATGCAGGATGGAAGCAAAAATTCAGCACTGAAATGAAGGCTCGCGTTGTGTAAAATGTGAACTAAGGCTGACTAACATCACTTATCCTTCAAGCACTGGTAGAACTGAAATCATACATAGTAGACAAAGTAAACTTCCAAAATTTTCATAAGATGCTCAATTTGTTAAGCAGATAAAATTAAGAAAATGCTGAACTCTGAAGAAAAGCAGAGCAGTCAAGTGAATTTCACTCAAGAGATGTAGTATCCCATTTTTGTGTGCTGTCATACCCAATGTATGTCCGAACTTACTTTATTTCTACACATGCATGGGATGGTAGAAGACAGGCAAGAACTGACTTTTGATGAAATATGAAAGTTCCCTTTGTGAACAAATATTCCTTATTATCCAAGCAGTTATAGCACAATGGGAGGCTATTCTTTCAGAATAAAAATATATTCATTTTTTAATGTAGTTAATTAGAACACTAAATACTATGCTGGTGCAGGAGTCCTGTCAAGGTTTATATTCTTACAGAAACTAAAACACATGTTTTATGACTTAGCTTGAATAGAAAGTTGATAATATTTAAGAGAACATTACAAGTCACAATGATGAATATTTTTTCAGTGATGTGCTAAATCACTATATTAAACAAGGAACAAAAGAATACATGCATTGCAAATTATGATTCAGAAACATACATACAATGTACAAGATCACAAGAATCAGAGAACCCAGCCTATGTTGTTTAAGTGAAGTGAAATTTAGACTTACAGATTTCCCCATTCTCTATGTGAAAGGGAAGCAAATGCATAGGAAAAAAATGATGCCATCAGGTACATTAGTAAGTCAACAATATTAATATACTGTACAGGCACACCAAGTTTGAACTGTAATTTCTACCCCAACTACACAATGCAGTTTTAAAATAATAATTATCTGAAATCAGTGTCTTATCACACAATTCTAAAGTAATGATAAGAAATATTTCAAATATATTAATTTAAAAAACTCTTAACAATTAGAGTATAATGCAGCCCAGAACAATGCTTTAGAGCATGAGCACAATAATTTTTGGAATGTGCAGAAGGCAAACTGTTTCTAAACAGCTCAAAGCAAATCCACAAAACAACTTAGGATTTTAAGGTACTGATTTTAAATATGCTTTCTAACTGCATTGCCTACAAGATTTAAGATTTGTTTCCTTTGGATATTAAGATTTCCCTTGACATTTAGAGTTTCGGTTTGGTCATGTGCAGAAAATAATTTAAGCTGTGCTTCTAAGTGCATTCTTCCAGAACTAAGAAAAGATGCATGTGAGTACTTAAAATCACAACAAACAAGCTGATTTCCTTCTGTCATTGTTTTTGTGTCTACTACATTGGTTTGACACAAGGAGTAGCTCTTATCTATTTAAGAAAAAGACATTAAGGAATATTTAAAACAGGAAATACTTAATATAGCAAGACATATATATTTCCACAAGTTTTATATTGCTTTAATTTACAGGATGAGGGCTGAATGTCCATTAAAAAAAAACAACCAAACAAAAAAAACCCCCAACCCTCACCCAAAAAACATGCACCCAAAATCAAAAACACAAGCTAAATGTCTTGAAAGACGATCTGCTTCTTTGGTACTCCCTCTAATACCAACCACAATAAAAATACACTAGTTTTTCACCCAAAGGAAGAAAGATAAAGTGTTCATTAAGCTTTTAAACATATGTGCTTTCTGGTACAATCCAGAAGTTGAGTTTATAGCTTGAAGTCTGTCATATTTAAACTTCATTCACAACATTCTCTTTACAGTCATTCTACTAAGTCCATGCTATTTTTATAAGGATGCCATTTAAGTGAAGTGCATGAATAGATTATTTTTGCACTGAATTTTAAATAAAGCAGAATCTCTTAAAAAACAAAACCCAGATAAAACAACCAACTAGAACCCCTCTCCCCATTAAAATACACACAATGAAAGAAAAAGCTCCAAATACCACATGCATACTTACGGCTTCATGTGGAAAATATCTTTAAAGCCAGACACATTTGAATCCTTGTTTTTATGCTTTTCTGCTACAAACTTTTCTTTAGTCCAGGTCATTTGCACTTTCTCTGGCACAGCAGCAGCCACACTTGCTTCGACTGCTGGAGCAGAGTGCGAGGCAGTGTTTCTATCATGGATCAGCTGGGCCTGGCCACAAAACAAATAATCACCCCAAGATGCAGCCAAAACCAGCATTTGCAAATTACACGTTTATAAATTTTGAAAATGAGTTTCACAGCAGTAGAACCAAGGAAGCTAAAGAAAAATGCACCTTGCTTTGGGAACAAATATGAGACTCTTGTGACTTCAGCATGAAGTAAAATTGCTTGTAAAAATGTACTTATTTGTTTATATTTGCAAGACTACATCTTACCTGGAACGTTACTTCTATAATGAACTCAAGTTAAGTTGAATTTCACCAGTGAGTACTTTATTAACATCAAGGTGTTTTGCCAATGAAAAACTTGAAAGCCAGTACTCTCATTTTTCACAAGTTACATTATTTCACAGATACTGTTGTAAACCTTGAGCTTTTCACATGCCTTTAGCTGAACTACCACATGACTCTCATGATGCCAGTATGGGATGGCTGAATTGAAGGCTAGCTGTAGATTTAGATTATTAAATTAGATTATTTATGCCTGCAAGAGCATATTACATAACAAATCCAACCAATCTAGCCATGAAGGGGCCTTCTCTTCCCTTTTAACAGCAGAAACTCAAATCAACTTTAAGAACACAAAAGTGCATATGCATGTTGGAAGAATATTGTGTTCTCTATTTTCCATCCCCCTTCCTTCCTGGGAGGAGAAAGATTAAATATTTAACACATTATTTATTTACTTTCCCTCATAATACTTTGTCCATAGACCTCTCTATTACCATCAAATGCAACACAAATACAGTACCTTAGACTCTAAAAATTATAAGTGAATTGGTATTTGGGGGCAGGATTCTTTTTGTGCTTTGGAGTTTTCTGTTTTGGAGGTAGTATTTATTTTTTTCTGTGATTGTTTGCTTGCTTGCTTGCTTGCTTTTTGCTTAAGATATTTAACAGTTCTGAAAGCTATTCAGAAACTTTTTAAATCATGAGTTGAAGCCCCTGCTCCATTTGGGAACCTCAATTATTCACGTTAGACATTGTCATGGTGCCTCCACATATACGTTGATTAAGAATTTCATGCAGGTCAATAAAAAGCAGGAATAAAACCCAAGCAGATGAGAATACTACTTTCATTCTCAGAAAGGCAATTCCTCTAGTAGTTCACAAACTGTAATTGCAGGTGGTTTTAAATGCCTTTGAGCTTCTGTATATTCCCTAAATTATTTCCTAGTCCTTATCCTTCAGGATTCCCAAATTCTAGAGTTCAGTTCTGAGTTTCACATAAATATCTCTTCGTTTGATGGTCTTCCTATGTTCACAGATGATTAAATGATGATTCAAGACCACAAACCAGAAGCTCCTGTGCATACAGTTCTATCACAAGAATGAAAAAAGCTGACAAATACATGCCAGTATTGTAAATACCAGGCAGCATTACCTGATGAACCAAAATTTCAGAGGAACAACTGTAAGATGAGTTCAGTACAACTATGCTTCAATGGAAGAAAATTTGCCATGTTTAGAAAGACAGTGAGACCAAGAAAAATTCTGGACCCATAATACATGTTTATAAAAATGCAAACACAACAAAACCACATTCTTGTCAGTGCTATTTTGATACCAAATTCAATTCATGAAACACAACACATTGCTCTCTCACTCCATGATGAAAGCAAAATACAACGGTATACAGTACTTCTACAAACTAGGCTACACATTTTAGATATGAGCAACACGTCAAGTGCACACTAAACTCATTGATTACATCAGTCCATTTCCTTTCAATGGCACCATGCAGAATGCAGTAATGACATATATGGATTAATAATGGCTTGCAAATAAGCATAGAAATCTCCTTAAAAGACCTAGTATATCAATAAAGTCTCCGAGAATCTTTCAGTATTTCAATAGACAAACTATAAAGGAAGTCAATGGTCTGTGAAAGCATGAAATATAGTTATTAATGTAACACCCTACTTGTGGCTCTTAAAAAAACAGACGTTCTCAGAAATGTGTTTCTTTTCTGGAAAATAAACGTGAGAAAAATAATATAGTTCATATCACAGATGCATCATCTAGAGACAAGAAATACAGGGTAAGATAATGAATGTAGAAAAAATTATTAAAAACTGCACCATAACAATGAATGATTAAGTTGTTCATGTGTAGTTCAGTTTGCAATAGTGGCACTTCAAGTGTTGCAGTGGAAAATATGTCTAGTCAGCACTATGTCCAACTACCTCTTCCTCTTGATAATCATTAGTCAGCAGTGCCTGAGCGTTTTGGACAATGGGCAATGGACTGGAGTAGCTTTTTCTTCTAATTGAGCCTCGAGACTCATCTGTGATGCTCTGAATCTGGGACAAAAAGGTTACCAATGACAAAAAAAAAAAAGACTACAGAAAAAAGCAGATACCAAATTCTTCTTCATTTAAATAGATTAGATGTGGTATCAGCTTATAAGGCTCTTTTTAAAATGTTCAGTAGTTAGTTATGAAGTTCCTTTACAGACATTTGTTGAAACATGAAGCCAGTTGAGTCCTTCAGTCTGTATGGCAAGCTCAAATATTCACTTGTTGGTGAGGGTCACATCCTTTCATATATGTATATATTCAGGTGAATTTTTTTACTCAATTACAATGAAAAGCATGAAAAAATTAAAGCATGTGAGAAAGCTACTTTCCAACTCTAAAAACCAAAAACCCTAAAAATCTAATGATTCACAAACTATAATTTTGCTCCTCACCTGCATGCACCCAAATTTCTGCCAATGTTACCTAACAGCACAACCCAATACAATTTGGTGGGGAAAAGATTATTACCTTCTCACAGGTCCCATTATCACTGCCTGGCCCAAAAGTCCTTAGTGAGGATTAACCAGAGAAAGCAGCCAACAACCACCAAAAAGGGAAGCAAGAAAGTGAATGAGGCTCTACATTTTCCTTCCCCTTTGTAGCACTATTGACAAAGTCAAATAAATAAATGTTTGCCAGTTACAATTAAGTTGCCTATCTTCTGCTTCGAAGGTTATATTTACACCTGAATAGAAGCAAATTGACCAGATTTTCCAAAAAAGTAAACAAAAATCTGATGAGTCCTTGATCCCCAGTTCTACAAGAAAACCCAGACACAAGATCAAATCAGTTCCATTTTTAAAAAGTGACAGGAGAAGGGACGATGAGGGTGATTGCTCAGGGATAAAAGCACGCCTATGACTGAAACAGCAAAAGAACACTGTACAAAACCAAATGCTCCTCTTTGAGGAGGTCTGAGCCTCATTTGAAGGTGTACATGCACAAAAGTGAGGTTAAAGTACTAATCTTGGTGGTAACAGGAAACCAAATTACATTCACCATTCAAAGCTGGAATATCAGGTTATATTTGAATGCCTGGAGACAGACAATAAAAAGAAAAGCAATGCTAATTTGAACTTGTGATACTAATAAAAGAAATGTTTTGGAGGTCAGCAAAAAATTGAAAAGAATAGCTCAGCTCATTTAAGAAAAGATGATCAGAGTAAGAATTGGCCTGGCACACTGAGTGCATATACTCATCTTGTAGCTCCAGATGTAGTGAAGACATAAATAAACCACATTTTCTTATGAAAATATAAAAGAACAAGGTAGATTTAGATATCCTGATCAGAAACAATAGATAGATATGACTTTTATTCTTGGACAAGGCAGTTCTTGTCCAGAAATACAAGGGGTTCTTGGAATTATCAAGGGTTTTACTTCAGACCATGAAACAAATTCAGTGGTATTTTGAATGTCTCAGTCACGGGGTTTTGACACTGACTAGAGGCCAGGCGCCCATGAAAAACTATCCACTTATTTTCCTCTGCTATAGCTGAGCAGAGGAGGGGAAATTAAAACGGAAACTTCATGAGTTGAGATAAGGATTAGGGGAAAAAACACTCCAAGGCAAAACAGGTTCAAAACTCAAACAGTATAAAGAAGATTTATTATTAACAGAATTAAAAGTAAAAAGGGTAATGAGAGCTAAAATAAACTTTTAGAACACCTTTCCTTCCCAACAACTCCCTCTTTCCTACTGACTGTGCAAGGAGACAAAAACATGGGCTTTTGGTCAGTCTTTGTCACTTCCTAAAAATCTTCCTTCAGTATGCTTAAGGAAGGGGGTTTCTTTCTTCTGCTGTGCCCTGGGATCCTTCCCACGGGAGATAGTCCTCTGCGAACTTTTCCAGCGTGCTCTTAGTTTTCACGAATAGCAGCCCTGCCTGACCTGCTGTAACATGAGTCCCTCCCACAAATGGTGCAGTCTTCCCAAAACCACACATCGTGGGTCATTTTAGTTCATGGAGTTTTGTCTTCTAAGGAGAAGCTGTTCTAGTTTGGAAGCAAGGGCTCTCTTTCTCTGTTGCGGGAAGCAAGAATCTTCTCTCTCTGTTTGAGTTCCTCACTAGATTACAGCTTTTCAACATCCATGTGTTCCAGTGTGAGCACATTTCCTCATGGGCTACGGGTGGATCTCTGCATCCCACCATGCACTACATGAATTACATGGAAGCAATTTGTTGTATCATAGTCCTCACCATGGCTTGCAGAAGAATCTCAATTCCAACGTTCGAAGCACTTCCTCCCTCTCCCTCCTTTCACTGACCTTGGTGCTGCCATGTTGGTTCTCCTTATGTGTCCTCACTTTTCCTTTTCTCTGACTAGGAAGAAAATTGTTGTCTGCAGGTATTATTGCTTTCAAGTTTTATCAATTGAAAAGTTCTTATAGAGCTTTGCTGCACTGAAAGGGTTGATCTCATCTGTGTTCTGTGTCAGGGAATTGTTCGTTAAATTGTCGTTGCTGGCCATGCGGTCCCTGCTGGCACCATGCCGCTTCTGCCCTCAGGAGGGCTTTGACCTCAGGAGGGGCCCAGCTGCATGGCGCCCCCCGGCCCCAGGAGGACTCTGGCTGCGCATTTTTGGCTGCACCACCCCGGCCATGTGATCTCGGGCACGTAGCTGCTCGTGGTGCCGGGATGGCTCCCCCGGTGGCACAGCACTGGCTGCTGCACTGGGAAGGGTCTCAGTGGCCCCCTCGCCACCCGTCAGAGGGGAGGATAAAAGAGAGCTTCCCGCGGTTTCTCTCTTTCTTAAATATGTCATCACAGAGACGTTATCAACTTCTCTAATTGGGCTAGTAGCCTACCCATCATCAGAGCCTTCTACTGTGCCAGACATAGTAGAAGCTTTGAGCAGCTTTCTCCTGCCTACTAAAAACTAGACTGTTTTTTTAAACTCACACACTCAGATTATACCCTGTTTGATAAGAAGGAAGAAACTGAAGCTATAATGGTGATGGTAAAGTTCAGATAAAAGTGAGTAATAAAGAAAGAAAATTATATGGAGGGAATAGAAAGAAATAAAAACTTTCAAGCAAACGATACTCTGAAGTATAGTCCAGATTCCAACCAGCTCAGAGCTGAGGAGAAATTCTTTCACCTCCTCTGCAATTTATGTGCTATAGACTACAGAGCACCAGTTCCTACTATTCATGTGGAAATTAAATCCTTCAAAATCTACAACAGATAAGTCACTCAAACTCCATTGGGAAAATACTACTATTCAATAAAGAAACAGTAAGACCGAATAAGATGTACAGAAAAGTTTGGTTTTTTACTGAAAAGATGTTAGGCAGGCTCAAATTGAAAGAAAACTACTATGACATGGGTAAGAAAGAGGATTTACAGCATCACATCACTGTAACAATAACAGGCATCTTTAGGAACCTTAAAAAAAATCCTGTGAGGTGTAAAAATGAGTAGAGAGAAGAGGAAAAATAAAAGGAAAAAAACCATAAAAACCCCAAATTGCTTGGACTTGTATGGTTAACACCAAAAAAGAAAAGCCACAAGAAAAAAAAATCTAGCTGTTTTACAAATGAGCAATTAAACACAGTAGAGTTCTCTTATTTGCCATGGGACAGAAATAATTTATGTGATAGCAAAGCCAGAGCATTCACTATCTTCTACATCACTAAAAAGTCTTGATAATACTGAAAGAGTTAGCAGAATAGATGAGGGGGTAGAAACACAAGCCAAAAGGAAAGTACTTATAAGTTACAAATATTCATAAAATACAGCTGAATGAAGCTTGTCACTAAATATGCAAAATAGTAAGGATAGGGGAGCAGGAAAAATAGCATTTCCATCTTGATATTATAGGATTATGGTTTGTTGGCCTAATTTTGGTTCCAGAAACAAATTAGTTGATTCATAAAACGTTCAAAATAATGCAGAAACTAAAAAAACAGTCAGTGTAATTTGAAGAAATTTGTATTATATTGGGTAATATGGTGTATTTGTAAGTCATATGAGGAGTGGCTGAGGGAGGTAGGGTTCTCTAGCATGGAAAAAAGGAGGCTCAGGAAGGACTTTCTCACTCTATTCAACTACCTGGAAGACAGTTGTAGTGAGGTGGGAGTTGGTCTCTTTTCCCCAGTAACAAGTGACAGGACAAGAGGAAATGGCCTTAAGTAGTACCAGAGCATGTTTAGATTGGACATTAGGAAAAATTTCTTCATGGACAGTTATCAAGCATTTGAATGGGCTGTCCTGGGAGGTGGCTGAAGTTGAGGTCCCTGGAGGTATTTAAACAACATGTAGATATGGCACTTAGTGACATAGTTTAGTGGTGGACTTGGCAGTGTTATATTAGTGGTTGGACTTGACTTAAACGTCTTTTTCAACCTAAATGATTCTATGATCCTAAGACCAAATCACAATCAAAGCTAATCAGTCCAGTTGTATAATCATGAATTGTAGCTACGGATGTCAAGTTTGGAAAGGCTCTGAATATATTCCACACTGCTGCTTATATGTTTTGCTAACTAACACTTGCACTCAACAAGAACAGGAAAACTCTTAAAATCTGTTTAAATAAAAAATTATTTCTTTTCCCACATAACTTTAACCTTGCAAGTAAAACTGGTTGTAGAGGAACACAGAATGCAGTTATGAAAGTTTTTAACTAGTTAGAAACTGATTAGAAGCCACAGCCAAAAGATAGTACTTTCAGATTTTTCATGGAACATCTTGTCAAGTCAAAGTTCCTACCTCCCTTTCCCTTTCATTCTTTGATAGCTGCATCTGTTTTAGCATCTGAGATCGCTGTTCCATCATAAGTGTCTTCTCATACGTGAATGCAGAAATATCATTTTCAAACTGCAAAAGAAATTGGCATTAGAAACACCAGAAGAAAAGAACTACTTAGAAGAACAACATTTAGACAGTGTATCTCTCATACTTGTATTCATTTGGTGGTCCTGGATGTATTCATGGCATTAGAGTAATCCTAAGCATGTAATTCATCAATCACTTCTGTCCTCATTCTTAAAACTTAATCTTCAAACATCAATTTCATACAGTGAACTATCCTACTGTAATAACATTATTGTGGTTTTATCTAAATTTTAGGTACTTGGAACAGACTTTTCACTATTCTGTTCCAGCTAGGCTGAGGAAGTGAGAATTGAAAGCACTTATTTCAACTGGGTCTGCATTGCTGCCACCTGAGCATGTGTGTACACTTGTTTCTTTAAAAACTGTCCAGAGGCACAAATAATACATTATTCTTGCATCAGTGAGAAATGTTCATAAACAGAAGCTATTAGGAAGAAATCCTGGCATATATTCTCACATTGTCTAAAAACTAAAATACAACATAAAAATCTACAGCAGTCACCTGTGTTGTCACTGACTTGTAAGGTATCTCTTATCCTCTGGAAGATTCTCAGAATTAAATATTACCCACAGAAGAAAAGAATAAATTGTATTTCTGTAGTGGTTTAACACCAGCCAGCAACCAAGGCCCATGCAGACTCTTTACTCACTCCCCACAAGTGGATTTGGGAGAGAATCAGAAGCATAAAAGCTAGAGAACTCATGGGTTGAGACAGACAGTTTAATAGGAAAAACAAAAACTGCATAGAAGCAAAGCAAAACTAGGAATTAATTCATTGCTTCTCATGGGCAGGTCCCCATCATGCATAATGGTTACTTGGGAAGACAAATGGCATCACTCCAAACATTCCCCACTTCCTCCCTCTTGTCCCCACCTTATATACTGAGCATGATGTCATGTGGTCTGGAATATTCCTTTAGTCAGTTTGGGTCATCTGTCCCAACTGTATCTCCTCCCAGCCCCACCCAACTTCCTTGCCAGTGTGACAGTATGAAAAGCAGAAAAGATCTTGGCTCTGTGGAAGCCCTGCTCAACAACAACAAAAACATCTCTATATTATCAACCCTGTGTTCAGCACAAATCCAAAACTCAGCCCCCTACCAGCCACCGTGAAGAAAATTACCCCAGCTGAAACCAGCACAACTTTCTATACTGTCTTCTGCTCAAAATCCAACCAAGGCTGATCCTTTTTATGGCACTGTGTTCTTTCAACTGCACATGCCCACAGCATTTTAGACTCTCGCGTATAGTAGTCTAAGCAAAGAACAGTAAATTTTTCACAAGTAATTTTTTCCTAAGTAATTAAAACAATTCTTAAAATTGTTATATGACTGATTAGCATGATAAATCTTTTTAATAAGTTCTGGTGATTCTAGAGGCTAGTGGTGGTAGAAGTTTTGAACCAGTTACTCATCTTCATCCCACTTCAGAATGAGTAAAAGTTTTGGCTGTTCCCTGCCCCGCTCCACCATGACTCTTACTACTTTGGACATTATGCTAGTCACCCTTTAGTGCTGGAAATGACATCCTTAGTTTCCAAAAAAACTGGACCTAGACAGAGTATAGTTTTAGTCCTTTCTCTTAAACAGTTTATGACCCATATTTAAAAAGGGAAAAAAGTTACAAAATTCATTTTGTCACTACCTTGACTTGTGAAACTGTAGCTATACTGTCCTGCTGTTCAGTGCTGGCTGGCGATGCCAAAAACAACTCTCATTTGAGCCTAGGGATTCCTTATTCCAGAGAGGTATTCTTACAGCAGTTAGAGACATGGACAATTCATCCTGTCTCATACCATATGTCATAGTTTATTAGATTAAGCACATTTATCCTTCCATTTCGCTGTTTGCTAAAAATGCAAGCTTTTTCCTTCCTGAATGAACCAGCTCTATGGACTAGTCCTCATAAATAAAGTAAGAATTAACACATCAAACATCTCAAACTCTACTTGACAAACCCATTAAACTCACGACCACATACATTAGCATTGTAACATGGTAAGATAACGATGCTTAACTTCCTGTTCTTTGTGGGACTGCAATCTTCCCATTTCTATATTTGGGCTAACATCTCTTTATTTGAAAAAAGCTAAATCTGTTTTCCCAAGTTGAGTCCCAGTTACACCTTAAAAATATGTAGTAACAAACCATTTCAACAACTTCCACTTGAGCATTCAGTCTAAGGTGGTATAAGAACATCTGAAGATCCTTCTTCATTTGAATGCTATTATCATCCATTTGAGCGACGGTGAAGATACGCATTTTACATTTTCTCCAAACCTACCAAAAAGATACATTATAACAGTTTGTAACACTGTGATTACTATTACCATGCATAATTTGAACAAGGTGAAGGAATATTTAGATATGTTTAGAACCATTCAGTACTAGAAAACTAAACCCCAGCCATTTTCTGTTGTCCTTGCCTTGTGCTGTCGAAGGAGAAAAGGCAGCAACATCAGCATACCACCATCATGAACAATCCACCACACATCTATATTTCCTTCAGTAAAACGTTCTTGATTTGTTGGAAATAAGTCAATGTTTTTAGCCACCAAAAGCGCTTGTTGAGCTGCAGTTGTTTCTCTTACTGTATCTGTAAGGGAAAACAGGACATTTAATCAAGAATTCCTAGTTTTTATTCACAGATTTTGCTTTTGTTTTAAATTCAGAAGTTTAAACCCTCCCAGATTCTGCTGAGGCAAAAGAGGAATATCCTGGGTGTCTTGGTTCCAGCCGGGACAAGGTTAATTGTTGCAGTAGCAAAGAGGGGTGTGGCTATGACCCGGAGGTTATTCTACACCACTTCATGCCATTGCCAGAAGCAGGGGGGGGTATATTCCAAAGAGAAGGGGTTCCTTCTAGTCGAATAAGCATGGTGCTGGTTCCAAGCTGGAGGGAATGGTTGGGTGGCACCAATTCCAAGGCGGAGGGAGCAGTTGGGTGGCACGGCTACGATCAGGTGGAGCTTCATGGTGAGCCTTTCTGCACGTGCATCATTCTCTCTTTTGAACACTTCTAACATTGTTGTTTCCAGTACATTGTTCTTAACCTGTGATCTTTACCTTTTGTGCCTCCAATTCTCCTCTCCAACCACCCACAGTGGAAAAGTGAGCAAGCAGCAGCATGGTTTGGAGTGTGTCAGTGGGAACACTAAATTGGGGAGTACTATTTCTAAACCACAACAGTCTTTATTTGGTGTCGGAGGTAAGGCACAATGGGTTGAGATAACAGACTGCCCAGAGCGGGTTGAAAACAAATTTGATCTAGGCATTTTTTGTTTTAGGTATGGACCCACTGGTCGCAATGTTGCTTGGTCTGTTCATGTGGGAGTGGTACCTAATCCTGTATATATTCCTTTATGTGCTCCTCATTATATTTTTCAGAGTAGAAAGAGGGATCAGGATTTCTTTGCTGACGTACTGTGGGATGTCAGTTTTTGACATGATAACATCAAGGGCAAAGACGGTCATTTGGGATGTATATAGAGTGTTGCTCTCCTACTCTTACCTTGGGCACTATGTTGCACGTTTATTAATTATACACATTCTGTGTATAATTATTATTATGTGTATATTATTAATTATATACACTCTGTGGGGGGAACAGGGGAGGATGATTTTCCCCAGCTTTACACCCCCTTTTCCTCACCTTTTCCACCCCCTTCAGCCTGTTACATTTTGAGAATTCTGAATTCTGTTTAGATGTTAAAGAAATCATATTTTTGGAGCTAAGCCTGCCATGTCTCCTCAGTCTACACCACGGTTAGAGTGAAGGAGTTTTCTAGGGAGGTTAGTGGGAGAAAATGGTCCAGCTTTTGAAGGATTATTCTGCTCCAATGGTTTGGAACTTCACTCCTGAACAATTACAGGACCTTGGTAAAGTGACAGAATACTTGAAAGAAAGATGCTGTGGCAGTTCCAGGGAGGTGTGAAGTTTTGCAACATGCTGGGCCCTGGCTACAATTTATTGGACATTCCTCGATACTAGAAAGCAGTCTCAGGTGGAAGAGAAGGAAAGCAGAGCGACAGGCACTGTAGCCACTCAAACTGCAGCTGAACCAGAGAAACAACCTGTGCCAGTAGCAGTTGTCCCAATATAGAAAGAGGAATCCAAGACAAAATCAGTTCACTTAGTGAAGTATGAAGAGGACGGAGGGCCCTCACAACAGGAGGGACAGGCAGAGCCAGAGATACTCACCCAAGCCCTATCTCCAGGTGAGCTGTGAGATATGCAAAAAAAATTTCAGCCACCAGTTGGGTGAGCCCCTAGTGACTTAGCTGCTCTGATGCTGGGATATTGCTGCTAATAAGAAACTAGATGGTAGTGAAGCCAAGCAACTAGGATCCCAGACGTGGGATGTCAGCATTGGCAAGGGTATTGGGAAGAAGACAGAAACACTCAGCCTCTGGAGGCAACTCCTGTCAAGCATGAAGGAAAGGTGTTTTCTCAAGGATGACCTAGTAATGCACCCAAGCAGGTGGAACACCATGGAGAAAGGTATCCAGTACCCAAGAGAATTAGTTGTGCTGAAGGTAATCTATAGGGATTCAAATAACGAACAGTCCCCTGTAGATCCAGATGAGGTTCATTGTACACAATCCACGTGGCAGAATTTTGTACAGTATGCGCCATCATTGTATGCCAACTCACTGGCACTGATGTCAATGAAAGGAGAACAAACAGTGCTTCAGGCAACTATCTGACTCCAGCAATATGAAGATCATCTGAAAAAGGGCTACTGGCAATAAAACTGGATATTATAAAGGGGTTAAAGCTTCTTCAAAAGTGATTGGCACCAAAGCACAGCTCCTCCTGGCATCCTGAATGCCAGTGCTGGACTGGATGTTCAAAGAGAAAATCCTTCCCACATATCATGCCACTGATATTACATGAAGTAAGTGGGTCACGCTGATCACACAGTGAGCTTGAACAGGAAATCCCGATTACATAGGGATCCTGGAAGGCATCACAAACTAGCCCAAAGTTGAAGATTTCATACTAACATCAGAGGAGGAAGGGGTGACACATGCTGAGGAGGCCCCACCATATAATCAGCTACCGGAAAATGAAAAGTGTTATGCTCTCTTTACTGATAGTCCCTGTCATATTGTAGGGATACATGGAATATGGAAAGCTGCTGTGTGGAGTCCTGTGTGGTGAGTCACAGAAGCTATTGAGGGACAAGGTAGATCAAATCAGATTGTGGAGCTGAATGCCATCCAGCTGGCTTTAAGTATTGCTGAATAAAAGAAATGGCCAGCTCTAGCTGTACACTGACTCATGGATGGTAGCAAATGCTCTGTAGGGGTGGCTAGAACTACAGAAAATGACCTATTGGCAGCACAGAGGTAAAGCCACCTGGTCTGGTGAATTGTGGCAAGACATCACTGCTTGGGTAGAGAAGTTGGCTGTAAAAGCATGCTATGTAGATGCACACATACCCAAAAGTCAGGCTATTGAAGGATATCGCAACAATGGACAAGTGCATTGGGCAGCCAAAAATGAAGTCTCTCAGTTGGATGTGGACTGGCAACAGAGGCTGAATTATTTCTGGCTCAGCGGGCCCATGATATCTTAGGTCATCAGGAAAGAGATGCAACATACTCATGGGCTTGTGATCGAGAAGTGGACTTAACCATGGACAGTGAGTATGGACTACTACAGATGCACCAGTTGTGAGCTCCTGATGCAGCTTGCAACCAGCCCTCCTGCCCTGGAAGACACCTAGGACAGATAGAACCCACAGTCATGGACTAAATGAGCTCAAGAGACATCTTGGAGGAATAGATATTTGTTGCACTGTTCTCTCA
>WEIT01034541.1:0-62086 GCA_013389985.1 Dryoscopus gambensis
CGGGGACTCTCGGGCAGCGACCCTCAAGCTGTCCCCACACCGCGCATGGCTAAGGCAGCGACTTTCAGGCTGTCCCCACACTGGGCATGGCACAGGCAGTGATCCCCGGGCTGTCCCCACACCAGTCACAGAGCACACCCTGGGCTGTCCCACGCCAGTCACAGAGCACATCACGGGCTGTCTCCGCACCGGGCACGGCACAGGCAGCGACCCCCGGGCTGTCCCACGCCAGTCACAGAGCACATCACGGGCTGTCTCCGCACCGGGCACGGCACAGGCAGCGACCCCCGGGCTGTCCCACGCCAGTCACAAAGCACACCCCGGGCTGTGCCGCATCGGACACTGGCGGGACATCGGGGCAGCGAAGGGCAGGCTTATCCCGTGTCCGGTACCGAGCCCCACCCGAGCCCTCTCAGGACAAAGCTTTGTCCCCCTGCCGCAGGCTCGGTCACCGTAGCAGCATCAGGGGGTCTGGGCTGCCGCGGTGTAAATCTGGCGTAAAGCTGTGCAGCTCTAGAGCTGACCTGGCGGGCGTCAGTGACGTTAATGACACACTGATTTAGGCTGGTAAAAATACATTTCTCTTTCAATGAAAAGTAAGTGTTGCAAGGGGTGTCACATTGGCACAGAGGGTGATGTCGTGATTTATGATAAGCCAGGATGGACTGGTGTCCTGCAGTCCGGGCAAACCAGGAGTAAGTCGGGAGGACAGCACTGCTGTGCTTTGCTGCCCGTGTTGGAGGAGAGGTCTGCAGTGCTGAGCATCAAAACTGGGCATCACCCTACCAGGTCTTTGTAAAATTCCCTTCTCTGGGTATCCAGGAGAGGGTAAGATATGCTCGGCTTTGCAGTTTTGCACGGGCTTTGGCCCACAGCACAGCCAGGTCTCTCATCACTGCATATGGGGCTGGGCTGTGGAGCCAGTATGACTCAGGACAGGACTGTGGATCTGAAGCCAAGCTGCAGAACCAGCTGCCGGGCACAGACTCAGGCTAGGACCACAAACACACGTGAAATGCTGGTTTGCATCCTCCCAAATTAAAGCTGAAAAAGCGTGCGGGGATGCATCCATCTCTCTAAGACAGGACAAGCAGTCGGCATGGCTCCTGCGGCTGCTTTACAACGTACCTGAAACAGCCCCTGCAGCTGAGTCTGGATTTACGCTCGGTGCATCTTACATCTGGAGACAAGAAGCGTGCGGCTCGTGTGCTGGAGCCGGGCCAGGGTTAAGCCCCCGTAGTCGGAGCTGGATCCCTGGTAGCACTCGTGATGGGAGGTCAGGCGCAATGAAAGAGCCCTAGTAGTTTGAGAAGGAACACACCAGCACCTCTCCTGATGGGAGGTCAGGCACAGTGAGCAGGAGGGCCCCCCTCGTGCTGGCAGCTCCGTTCCAGTGTTTGGCTGGGCTCCAGAAGATTAAAATAGAGCCTTAGACTGTCCCCTCGGCAGCACTGCCAGCCACAGCCCTGACAATCCTGAGGCTGTACTCAAACGTGAGTCCCTCGGGAGCGTGGGCTTTACCCTAACAGCTGAGGCACTGAGTGGGTCAGAGCAGGCAGGCTTGTTGCTCTTGTGACTCAGACTCGAGGAAGAGAGGGATCAGGATGGAGCCACGAGAGAGCAGGGGATCAGGACCAATTTACAAGGTACAGAAGGGGGAAAGAAGCAAGTGTGCCCCAGAAAAAAGGTTGAAAAAAATCCTTGTTCTGCTGTGGCTGGGTTCAAAGCACTTGTAGCCACACAAATTGGGTGTTCCACTGTTCCAGCTCGATTTCTGAATTAGCTCCTTTCTGTGACCATTTCAGGAAAAGAGAAGTGAAAAAAACAAAACAAAACAACATTTTCCTTTGTAGGACATTTTAAAAGCAATATGGGAAAAGACAAAGGCTGTGCAGGCTCTTGTGAAGAACCTCCACATAGGTGGAAAAATCTTCTGTGGTCCAGAAATGATCACAGCTGAGGGGAACAGGAGCCACATTCTCATTCCTGTGTAATGAAGGGCTTCAATGAAACGCCCAATTTTCAGAAGTGTGGGGCACTCCCAAGTACCACTAAAATCAGCAGCAGTGGCAGATGTTGGTATTTCTTACAGAGGGTGTTTCAATTCTTACAGAACTATTTATCACCACTTAAGGCATCCATACTTGAAATATTTTGCTTCAGAATTTTCTGAAAGTGCCAGACAAACAATGCCAGACAAAACATTTTGGCATTGCCTTTTTCCCCCCTGAGAAATAAAATTTGGTTGAAATTTTGAAATAATCTATTTTGAAAATATCACATTGATTCAGTAAAAAAAATGCTGACATCAAATTCAGTGATTTTGATATTTCAAGAAAAAGCATGTATATTTACTGGTAGAAAAGGCTGTTTGTCTTTAAATTTCTTTAATATTAGTTTATAAGGCTTAAAAGTTGCTGCTCCATTTATTATTTCTGTAACTGAGTGTATGTGTGAGCAGAGAGTAGATGATTCTACCTGATTGTTTTTGGTATAATAAAGATGAACTGGACAGTCAGAATAAGAAGATGTTACTCTCACAGGTAAGAAAAAGAAGTCCTACTATTAATTAGGACCAATTAATTAATATTTATTAATTAAAAACTTTAAGAAAATAGAAACATTTTTATATCCTTTTTCTAAAAGGTATACTTGTTTGAAGAGAGAGGGATTGAAAAAAGCAGTTGGGGAGGAGAAGAGCAGCCTGGGGAAGAGAACAGTGAAGCTTATTAATAAAGATTTTTTGTGTGCTTTCAAAACAAACAAAAACCCCAAATCAAACCCAAAGCTTTTATTTAAAGACAGAATGAAAAAATAAGTTAATAGTTTGCTCAGAGAGATGAGAGTTTATATAGGTCAATACACTGGAGTGGAAGAGTGAAATGGGTATCTTTTGCTGTCAAAAGAGTGAGTCAGAAACATGCCTAGAAAAGTTTGTAACTTCTTTCCAGTTGGTTTAAAAGCATTTCAGTAAAACAGCAGAGAACACAGAGGCAAGTACAGAACAGCACTGTCCTTCATGGCAGACGTGTTGGAAATGTCTGGGAGAATTGCACTGCTCACTCACTGATCTTCTGAGAGAAAGAAGAAATCTCAGCTCAGGGCAAGCAAAACATACAAACAACCAGGCTCCAAAAATACATGGTACATGCAAAATGCACCAGAGGAACTGAAGTACATGCACACCAGACCCCTGCTTTGTCCTGCAGTGTTTCCCCCAGTTAATTTCTTAGGTCACTGTACATGACTAATTACTTGCATTTGGGGTTTTTTTTCCTTTTACTAACTTAGTAAATGTGGTACCAATCTTAATGTTTTGAAATTAAAAATAAAGGTAGTGGAAATGACAGACACGTTTTATCTTACATTTTGAGAATTATTTTGCTCTACTGCTTAACTTCACTTTGGCTGTGTTTTGGTTAAAATATTTTTCATGGCTGAGAATATCCAATATTAGTCCAGAGACATGCTGTTATTTTTGAAGCTTGCATTGAGTTGGGATGTCACAGCTGAAGTACGTGCCATGGTCACCATGGACATTTCCACATGTACCTGTGCAGAAGCTGTGGATGATGATGCTGGGAGGATGCTAACCAGGAAATTGTGTCCCTGCTCCACTACAAGCTGTCTGTGTGACCTTGGCCATGTCGCTTACTCCAGTTATGGCATAATCTGATTGTTAAAGCACATTTAGCAACCTGTCCATCTGTGAAAGCAGGTGAACTGTGACCCAGAGCAGAACCCTTCCAGTTTCACTTCAGCATTCAAAACAGAATTGTTCTTACTTCTTTTGCTTACATACAGTAACAAAGTTCCACACTGCATTAGAAGTGTCTTGCTTTGCTTTTTTCTGTACAAGAATATGTGAAAAAAATTAAGTTTCTGTTGTCTTTTATGGGAGGGTATTTTCACCCACGAACCTAGAAGCCATGCCTATTTCATTCAGGTCTCTGAATTAAAATAAGGATTTAGAGACCAGATTTGGCCTTAGAAAAAGTCACTTTCCAATAAACATAAAGGAATTCGGGATAAAACACAAACTACGTTCAGATTTCTAGGGATTGTAAAGTTCACATATGGGGGTACTTGATGATGGTCAAACAGAATATTTTTCAAGAAATACTGTTTAAAGATTATGCACAAGTGCATGTGGTATTTAGGATCATGTGAGTGTACACACCAGCATTTCTTTGCTAATGAGGGAGAAGACTTGAAGTGTATAATTTCAGAAGATCACAGGAGCTGTAAGAATGCAAGAGCAATTCAAGTCTTCTAAACCTTGAAAGAGCTGAGTTTCTATGATATTAGATCAAACAAAAAAAATCTATGTTAAGAACATTTTATGACAATGATTCACTCAAATAAACGTAAGATTTCTTTTACCAACCAATCTTTTTTTTCTAAAATAGTATTTAATATCTGAAGTTATAAAAAATATTTGTAGTTCTGAAAATTATTTTTATTGTCTATTTTATGTACTATACATGCTTCTTTCAGGAATTATTAAAGAAGCATGAGTCATACGGCACTCATTTACTCTTGGCTCATGGCCATCCTCAATATATATTTTGCTTTTTTCAAGCCATTCACAGGTACATATGCATGAAAATATTGTTGTGTCAAGTCCCAAGCTCACAGTTAGCACAGCATACATTGTTCATTGAGATATTTGCAAAGTTCTAGAGCACATAAAATTGTGCATTATTTTGTGCCAAAGTTTAAACTTTAACATACGCTCGGTTGCATATATAGAAACAAGTTACAATAAAAATCTGAACAAAGACAACCAATAAACAGCCAAATTGCTATGTACAAACAAGGCAGGAAGCAATTAAACACTGCCTTGCACATTTCACTTAAATTACTTTTTCTTGGAAGGGAAAAAACAAACAACCCCTCTTCCCCTCCCCCAAGTCCCCTATTAAGTCCTTGTTTCAATCAGCAAAATGACTGGAACTCCCATTGCATTCAGAACGGGATTCATTTGCATAACATGGGAGAGAAATTTGGTCCCTATTATAAGGAGCAATAGTGAATTATGCAGTAAGGGCTTTCCCCAGTACTTGGTGCCACAACAGTGTGGTGGACACACTCTCGGGGCCCAGCTCCAGTGGTCTCTGTGACCTCCAGGGGAATATTCTATGAGATAAAGTCCCTTTTGTCTTCCTTACACACATCACTTTTACACCAGCATAAATGTGCTGTTTTCATGATGACTCTGCTGGTCCAGGTTTCAGGTGACACAGAATTGTGAGTCAGAGTGTGCTGGTCTGTACATGGTCTGTACCTGACCAGCTTCAGTGGAACTACTCTTCATTTATACTGGTGCAAAAGAACCTGAGGTGAGGTCGAAGGGCAACAGGACTGGGCCCAAACAGACCTTTACATAAAGTAAACCACAAAAAGTCTGTGTGTTCAGCTTCAAATCTGCTTAATAAATTACTACAGTTCACAGTAATAGAGTAGATTAGTGCCACACCAACTTCTCCAACGTCAGATCAGTTTCACATAGCTATTCCAAGAAAGATAATTAAAATAATAGTAAATGTAAAAAGTCTGTTCCTAGTTTTTCGACAAGCTACGTAGGTGGTTTTTTTGTAGCTTAATGACAGCCAAGCTTAGTAACACATTCCCCTGTTATGGGATGACTGGTGGAGAGGCTGAATCTTGCCCAGGATGCTGTGGTGTGAAAAGACTGAGGAAGGCGTTCCAGCGTGGCTCTTTTTCACCCCAAAGCCCAGACTGGGAACCAGCTGCTGGGTCAGAGCTCACAGACACTGGCACTGAGGAGAGGTGATCTCTTAGCTGGTGGGATCTCCACAGCACCCAGCAATGATAGATGGGCTGCTCTAGAGCCTGATCAGATCAAGATGACTCCTGGCTTTGCAGAGCCAAGGGGAGGGCTCTGGGGCCTGCTCCAGGGAGGGTGGGTGACCCGCTGGCCAGTCCCTGCTGCCAGCTCCAGCATGCCAGGGTCAACCTTGGGGAATGCTCCCCTGCCTTTCTGCAAAGAATATATGGGGCCAACAGCTCCCCTTCTCACTTCTGGGCATGATTCAGCCTTATACCTTCTACTTCATGCAATCAAAAGATAAATTATACTTACAAATAAAGCATTCTAGTTATTTTATGTTTTTCTGCAGTGGAAAAATCAGAGACCCAACCTGATGAAATCTCCATTGTCTGAAAATTCAGGATCTGTTTACTAAAAATACTTTTTGCTGATGGCAAAGTTCAACACCTTAGAGAAATTCAGAGTAAGTTTCCAAGCTGTGTACCCTATTTTCAAGTACACTATATCCTTGTTGTTTGTAAGGCTGTATTGAAATTTTACATAACAGTCATGAGCTGTGCATTTAAGCACCTTAAAAGAGTTGACCAGCAACTTAATGCATTTCTTTATACCATAGAGAATTTAAAGATGCACTGTCTCTTTCCAAAGCAGACAAATTTTCAGGATAAAATATTCCATCTCCCCTCTCTCTCTTTAATGCCTATATTTAAAAGCAGTGTTTTATAGACTTCTTTGTCTTACTATGTAGAAAACCCAATTGTTAATTAGTCTCTAAAACAAAGTGAAAAATACAAGGATAGGAAATAAATGCTTGAGCCACAGGTGTCTTGAAACAAACTGTCCCTGTGCAGACCGCCTTCCTGTGGATACAAGGAATTTTGAGTGTAAACCTTGTAGTTTACCTATATCTCACTTCCTACCAGCAGAAACAAGAAAGTTTGAGACCACTAAACAGGGAGATATGGTGCACATTTTGTTTTTGCTTTCTGTGGAGTCATAATATTAAAGCACTATATTCTTTTCTAGCCGGTCCAAGTCATGGCTAGAAATAGGAGGGACTGGGTGCAGCCCAGGAGAAAATATACTCCCTGGAAAATGCAGGAAAAACGTTCTGGTGCAAGATGGATGAGTAAGAGTGACCCAAGAAGTTGCAAAGCCCAAGTACCCTTCAGAGAGGAGAGCTTCGGCTGATACAAAGTTGGCACAGGCTCCTTTGAATGAACTGTCTGCTGGCCACTGAAACTGGTGTGGTGCAGGCTCTGAGCCATGGCACTGCCCATCTCTGTGCAAGAATCCTTGGAGGGGCACTCAAGCTCAGCCTGGAGAACGGGTTCCCAGTAATTAAAGGTCTGGATCCCTAATTTTAATTTGATTCTGGACTGTGAGCCTTTACTCAGCTCTACTCAGAAGAGTCACTGGTGGAGTCACTCTGTGGAGTGGGGCTAATACTGCTGTGCTGTGCATTTTCCAGGATTCTTTTCAGTTGCTGAAGTTGCTTGTGAAATGTGTGTGTGATGTTCCTAAGAGAACTGCAGAATAATTGCGATTTGTATTACGGCAGTACTTGAAAGGCACTGCTTTCTACTATTTATTTATCTCTGAGTGTTCACTACTGTTCTTCTAAGGAGACTCAAAATAGGTAGGGATAGCAATTTTGAACAAAGAACATGTATTTTTACCAAAAGATAAGTCAGTGCTTTATAACCAGAAGTATTTAAACTCATAACTATCAATTAGTACTTTGACTATTAAAGTTTGTGGAAGAACCTCAGTCTAGAGGCAGTAGATCAAGGAAACACATCCCATTGGCCATCACCTAAACACTACTTCCATAGCAAGGTTAATATCATGACACAGTAGATTTTGGCTGGTATTTGCACTTCCAGAGTCAAATTTCATCTCAGCATAGATTAGGATGAAATCAAGCCCTTCCTACGAGTAGAGAATCCAGTCCTTTATTAGCTACATGACTGCTTCTGGAAAAGTCCAGCAGCAGGAACAGATAAGAGGTTCTTACAGCCTTATCTCACCAGTAGTGTGTGCCTCTCTGCTGGAGATTTTGCTACTTCTTGTCCTCATTGTTCCTGATGAGCCAAAGCAAAGTGAGGTGGATTTCATTTAGGAACGTCTTGTTTTATCTCATCACTTCCTGCAAAAACATACGGCCTCAGTGTATGATTATTTTATTCTTCAATAGTTTTATGGCAGTTTTCCTTAGAGGCGAAAAAGATTAGGGGAGCCTGGGCGAGGTGATGGACACTGGAGAACTGTATCAATTATTTTATTTCTGCACAGGAGCATTACATTGCTTGTCTCTCCCTGGTGAAAAGCCTTCTGCTAATAAACAGAATCTAAAGTAACCAGCTGTGAGTGCCCTCAGTGACAGTCAGACATCTCTGCTTGGCTCTGTGGTGAGTCAGGCTTTCCCCATCCCCACCCCCATTGTATTGCATTCCATACAGTGTGTGACCCTCTAGCTGCAAATGGGCACTGACGCTGCTGCTCCCCCTGCATCTTCTCACCCACAGGAATTTTTGGTGTGGGTCTCATCCAAACCCTGTGGGATTGAATGGGAATCTTTCCATCCTCACCTTGGATCAGGTAATGAATGAGTATTTTTGGTGCAAAAAGTTAACTTCCCGCTCCCAAAAAGAAAAGTTACAAATGCAAATCCTTTATAGAAAGTTTTTGCCCTTCCTATCACTGCAAAGACTCTTCATGGCTTCCACGTACTGACCAAGCATAAAATAGTGAATAACATTTATTTTTGAATTTATGGATTGAGTTCACAGGGATTTTAATAGCACTGGGGTTATGGAAGTGCTATTTTAATAAGTACCACAGATCATGGGCCCAAATCCTTACCTTTACCTCAAGGACTTGTAAACTCAACTATTTAACTCAAATCTCTTTATTGGGGGCCTTAGAATGTATCCACCTGGAGGCTGGAAAACTGAAAGGTAGAAGGCTACAGAAACACGGAGTGAGGGAATTTAACCAGCAGGAATGTGGCCTATAAAATTAAACTTCAAGAACTGTTTAAGAAAATTAAAGCTTGTGCAACAGCTGGGGTTTCTCTACACGTTAGTTCGTTTCTTAGTGACTCCAGTGTTATGGTTCTTATTAATATAGATTTCATTTTTGAGATAATCTTATGTAGTACTCCAAGGCTTATTGTGGCTGTAAAGGACAAAATTCAGACTCACTGTGATTTGCCTTTACACAATACAGCAAGATGCCAACCTCCTTATCATATGTCCTGGGTTACAGTGTATTCTATTACCATCTTCTTGAGCTGTTGAAACCAGGTGTAGCAATGCTCCCTGCCTCCTCTCTCCGGACTATCTTCTGTTAATGGGCCCAACAAGGCCTTGCCTCATGACTCACCATCGCATTGTGAGATGCTCCGCCCAAGGGGAAGGAGCCAAGCATTCCCACCTGGATATAATCTGGGATTTTGGAACAGCAGGAGGGAGCTTTTTCCACTGGATTCCCAGGGGACAAGAGCTGCACAACCACCACTGGACTTTCGGAGGAGCACCAGACCTTTTCTACAAGATCACTGCTTCAACAGAACCACTTCAAAGAGAACTGCAGCTCTCACCTGATCGGACTGCTACCACCACCCTGCCCGGTAGGGTGCCAGGTCATACCCCGCCTCTGTCGGGTTAAACCAGTGTTTTTGTATTTTTGTTTTGTTATATATATATATATATTAGTAAAAGAACTGTTATTCCTACTCCCCATATCTTTGCCTGAAAGCCCCTAATTTCAAATTTATAATAATTTGGAGGGAAGAGGGTTGCATTTTCCATTCCAAGGGAGGCTCCTGCCTTCCTTAGCAGACATCTGTCTTTTCAAAACAAGACATCATATTAGTATTTATTTGGGGCCCAAAGAAAAAAAATTTTAGATTCAAACTGCACCCCAAACTTCCCTAATCTGAATTTCCAGAATATCCCAGCTTCAAACATGGTCATCAAAAACCCCTGGAGTTTATGGTGAATATTCAGGAACAAAAATAGGGGTGTTTCTTTCCAATGGGTTTGTGAGAGGGATGCCAACACACAACAAAATGTGCTCTTGTGTGGTGGGGAGGAGAAAAGAAAAACTTTGCTTCAATCTCACATAGACCCTGCATATTTTTCCTCTAGACCCTGGCCTCATTCTGTCTGCTCTTTACCTCAAAGGTTCATCTCCTAAGCTTTTAAAATAACTTGCTACTTAAATAATTTGAAATCTAAGCTCCTGAAAAAAGAAATTGTGATAATTATGTCAGGCTCTGACAGCGTTCAGAGATGGTGTTGACTGCATTTTCTAGATACTGAAAGAATTTTCATTTCTTTAAGTGGCTAGAAACTCCGGCTTATCTGTGTTACTAGACCAGTTAGCATTTCAGCTATATCCAACCTAAATCCATTCAATAAAAGCTGAAAAGTAGAAAAAATTTCAGGAGATGGTGGAAAACAGGTTAATACAAGTTTAGGACACGGTCCTGACATAAGGATGTTATAGCTTCTGCTAACTTGCAGGCAGAACCACTCATGCTTAAAATTTTGCATGCTCAGAGAAACATGGAAATGAAGAGACCTGCAAAACCTGATTACTCAATTGCAGATTGTTATGTGGTGACTGTTATGACTGTACCTACAAACCTGCAGATGCCAGTAATAATAATTTTCACATCATGACAGATGATACCTCTATGAGACCAGAAATCTGATGGTGAAGTCCAAAGATTAGGATTCTTATTAGGAGTGGCATGAGTTGCCATTTCAGGAGCTGGATTTTTACCAGTGCTTTTGAAAGTATGTCCCTTATGATCACAATGCTGATATCTCCTGTGGAGTCATGGGAAGCAGTGGGGGATTCTGGGGTTAAAGGGTGCTGCTGAAAACTTCTGGGACAGCAGAACCCAACTGCTCATCTCGACCCGAGATTTGTTGCATAGCACTCTGCACATCCGTGTGTTCTACAGACTCCATGCTCATTGCCCAGGACTTGCCCTCTTCATCCAGAAATGTTGTTTCATAAGGCTCCACGTGTGTCCTATGGACATCCTGCCTTCGTTCCTCATACTTGCCTTTCCCATCCTCAGGAAGGCTGGATGCATGAGGTACGAAAGTGCTCCGAGACCCCTCAATGGGAATCTTCACCTGCTCACTGAAGGTAGGTTCTTGAAACAAATCTGGAGATCTCATGAGATGCTGGGTATAGACACCTTCCGACAGAGAGCCCGACTGAGTCTTGCTGTGCACATGCAGCCAGTGGTGCTGCCGGCTGAAGTAGTTGTAATGTTGGTGTTTGCCCAACTTTTTTTTCCCTAAAAAGCCCAGTGGCTGCTTGGAATTGGAGGACTTGTCTGTGCCTTTTGGTGTAAGCCCTGACATTGTCAGACTGCTCATCTGCTCTGTGCAACATTCAGCACTGGTGTCCAAGGCACCACACTCTGTCAGGCCTTCTCTCAGTGCCAGGCAGGGCTTCGTGTTGTGGGCTTGGAGCACGTTGTGTGTGCTGTCACCCAGGCCACTGCCAGCCTGCTGGGAGATGTCCTGGGATGAGGAGTAAATCAGGTCTAACTCCCTTGGGCTCAATGCATCACTGGAGTCATAGTCGCTGTCAGTTGGGAGGAACACCTCAGAGCAGCCTTCTTCATCCGAGCAGGGCTGGGAGTCTGCAAGGAGAACTGGTTAACACTAACAAGACAAGTTCAGCAGAGAAATGCTTAACTGTCATTTATGTGGTTTTTGTCTTAATTTTAAATCTACAGTGCTGGAAATATATGTGTGTTTCCTCTGTGGAATTGCCCTGGGCCGAGGTGATGGCAAAGGCAGTCAGGGAGGATTTGTCAGGGAGGAGTTACAGATGTGTTAGATAGGTGGTGGCAGAATTAGGAAAACCAGAAAGAATTAATTTATTATTGAATTTGAATTGGGAATAAGTTCTGAGAAGATCTGTTTTCTTCTATCTTGCTTTCACTAAATTTCATAGACATGGAGATTTGTGAGAGAGAAAATCTCTAATCCAGTTTCTGTTTTTATTAAAGATGTTGGTTGACTTACTCTAGATTTATATCTCTGTAACAGTGTGCAGGGTCCAATTATAAGTATGGTACGAGGCTCAAGGAACAGCATGGAGGTTGATAAATAAAAACTGCCCTTTTGGCCACCAAGTGCATTTTGTGTGTTCAAATCCAAAACAGACACACGTAATTCAAATGCGAATTTTTGGACCAAATCCCACACTGGCACTGAAATCACTGCTGTCTTTTGGCTTCAGCAGGATAAATAAGATAATAAATAGTGGCATGTGTGATAGAATAGGTTGATGCTCCATTGTCCTGGATAGTTTATCTTAGATTCCAGGAATTAAACATAGATTTTATACAGCGCTGACTGTTCGCTTGGAGCTCGTGTCAATTGCCATAGAGCCCAGCACTAATGAATCCAGAGTGTGCAGGACAAGATAATGCTGCAGTTTGCACTGTGCCAGAGCTAAGGATTATTCTGCATTCATGGTCTGTAATACTGGGGAAAAACAGCTCAGGGAGGGGTGCTGAGAAGGAGCACCACTGTATAATGGAGTGGAGCAAAACACCAGCCTCTTCAGATTTCTTTTCTTTTAACCTCATGAAATCTAATCAGAATAGATGTATTCATTTTCCTCAACTGCATAAACCTGCCAATATGAAAAAACCCCAAATTATTATTACTATAATGGTCATGGCAGTTGTTTAATGCAGCGTCTGTTGCTTTTGTTTCTACTGTTTCATTTACTTGTTGCTTAAAGACAGTTCAGCAAAATGACGGTTTATTTTTTCCTTCAAAGTCCTTATTCTGTTAGCAAAATGGGTGTTGCTGATTCATTTGCTTCATCTTTATTTGCTGTGATCCATTTCTTTCATCGGTTTAATTTTCTGGCTTTGCAGAGAAGAAGTAATGATCAGTGAGGTGGGTACTTATTTGTGTAATTTGTGTAATTCAAAATGCTTGTCTAAAACACTGAGAACACTGAAAGGTATGTGAAAACAGCTGTTAAACTCGACTATTGGCACGAAAATTTGCTTTATCAAAACAAAGCAAGAGGGGCATGATAAATAATTGCTGCAAAGCAGAGGAACACTCAAAGCCTGGAAAGAAAATGGCTATAATACCAGAGAAACAGAAGGTGGCAAATGGAAACTATGGAAAAATCTGTGTTAGATTCTGCCAAATTAATGAAAACTATGGGGAAGAATAATAGATACATGATTGATGAGAATGGGTCTATAGCTTTTGCTTAGCAACTCATGTCTCATCAGTCTAATAAAACTCTGAATGTGTGCACAATTAATACACAGCCATCGTCAGAGCTCTGAAGAGCTTTTGCTAGTGGTCTTTACCACAGGCTCTTCAGCTGTAATTGGGTTGAAGAGAAAGGTTCCTCCATATAAAATATCAGATTGTTGGTGTAGGCAACAAATGAAGCCATCAGCTTTCACCATGGATGGATTTTACTGGAATTCTGGACATCATGGAGAAGCCAGTGATAGCATTTGTCCCTTCCAACCTGTTCATTAAGTGATCTGGAACAACGAGGTGACAAAGTTGGCTGATGATGAGCAGTTATTTTGAGTAACTTAAAGTAAAAAATGATTTTAAAGATTGTAGAAGGATCTCAGGATACTGAGTGGCAAATGATCGGTAAAATGATTGTTAAAATACCTTGGCAGGTATGGGAAAAATTTACTCCTTTTATAAAAAGACATGCAAGAACTGTTATAATTAAAAGTGAGTTCATAGAGTGTGCTGGGTGAACAAAGAAAAGTTCTCTTACCATTCACAGCTTTTCTCCTCTGGATTCTAGGCTCAGGGGAAGAGGGAGGCGAAGGAAGACAATCTAGATGTGTGGAGGTGGAGCTCATTTTCTTTTGAGAGTGTTCTTCTGAAAGATCCACAAGCTTCTTTATGGGCAGGCCTGCTGCTGGCTGCTTGTATCTTGCATACTGCAGTGCCTCTGGGATCCATCTCATGTCCCTCCAGATCTCATCAATTTGCTGTGGAGGAAAAAATAGTGACAAAATATGTTTAAGTCTGAGTATTGATTCTACCTAAGTGTGTACTTTTTTTTAAGCGCCCAAGTAAGTCTGTAGTCCCTGCCAAGAGAGAGCAGCAGGATCCCCCAAAAGAACATTCAGATTGAGGTAGTCTGAAGTGATTTTCATTAAGAGGTACCTCAATTAAGAATGTGTAGTTAGGAGGGGTGAATCCGGACCTACAATCTGACATGGAAAGAAAATGAAAATTGTATTTTGATGGAGTAAAAATTTGATCAGTTTGTAGCACACCTGGAAGTTGGTTTGATTCTGTACTGGAATAAAACTGAGACTTCTGGAGCATCTTTGCAAACCCAGGTCAAAGCAATTGCTCAGGTCAGACCTAGTTTTTAACAAAGAACATACACACGTGTTGATACATAAATGGAGGGCAGAAGCACAGCTATGAGCCAAACTGCAGTTTCTCCTGAACCATTTTAGTCTGTGTACATTTTAAAACTATAAATCTACACAAAAGCAGTTCTAACACATGCCTGTTGATGGCAATAAGAGACAAGTGCCTAAATCAATAGCAGGATGTAGCTTTAAGTATCTCTGCAGAGAGGAAAGATGCTGTTTAATGTGGGTCTGAAGAGTCTTTTGATAATGGAACTCTTTCAACATCTTTTAACATCATCTCTGAAGCCATTCAAGATCTTTGATGGCTGGGCAAATGTTGCAACCATCAAATGACAGTAGCTGTGAGTAAATACCCTCCTGCTGCAGTGTCCTTTCTAGAACTTCCCTCGTACTTTTCCTACAGAAGGTTCTGAATTTCAAGTGAGCCTTCCTATTAATATTGCAGTGTTTGAGGGAAGCTGCTTTGCAGTTACACAAGCTACATTCTGCAAGAATGCAGTGAGACTTCTGGGTCAGTAATGGAGAGACAAAAGTGAGGGGTACTCTGTGCAGTGACAGTTGTCAAATAGGGGAGTGACAGAGGGATCAGAGACCCTGCAGACTGATATTTGAAGACGACTTCTCTTAGCTGGAGATACTTCACAAAATGCATATTCAAAGTGTGAAATTTACTCCCAAGGGATACTGTAGATGTGAGATTTGCTGGGGTAGCTCCTGATGAGCCGTATTGGAGATAGGATAGCTGGATAACTGGATCTTGGTTTTGACCTAGTATGGCCATTTTTATGTTAAGGTGAAGTCCTGACTCCAGTGATGTCAGTGCAAGCCTTGCCACGGAGTTAATCTGAGCTAAGAATATACATCAATAAGAATAGCAAATGGTTCAGAGATTAATTCATAATCCTGCATAATTTCAAGGCTTCACTGTAGCTCCATGAAGAGAATTCCAGTTAGAAAACATCTCACCTATTTGATTTTAGAGATTGTATACATCCTTTCTGTGATCCTCCCTCAACTCCAAACAGCAACGATCCTGCATGCAGTTTATTAAAATGCAAATCCTGTTGGTTTTCCCCCTGATTCTGTTCTGCAGGACATTGTAGTGAACTGTGGTTCTTTTACAGTTTAGGAACATTTGAAGCATTACATGATATAAATTACAGCTTAACTTCAGTTTTAGTTTCATTGTCTATAGATTTCTTTCCTTTCTCTGTAACATTCTGGTAAAGAGTCCAAGTACCTTATATTCTGGTTGGGGTTTTTTTATTTTCTTTTTTTTTTTTAATAATAATTTTTAATTTTCAGTTGCCCTCTGACTCCTTTTCAGAATTGCATTTATATAGACTCCCTTGCTCTTTACAATGTTTGGTTTGTGCAGTGACTTCAACACTGTCTTAGATCTGGGATCACACAAATGCTCTTGTGGTTTCGTGGTCACCACTGAAGATTGCGGTATGTGGTGGGCTGAGATATTTTTGCCAATAGGTGGAATACAGCTGTTTTTCATTTGAGAGGAAACTTGAAAAGCCTAATACGCTGTCACAATAATTCAGCACAAAACACTGAAGTTTAAAATGTTGTCCCGTATTTTCCCAGCGTAGATATGTGACTCAAACACTTTGGAGAAGTGGAACACAGAACTGTCTATACAGTACCTGCATATCAATATACAAATGCTTGGGTTTGATGTGAAGGATAAAATTTTTCCAAATTCTCCTGCACACTGCAAGAAAGTTAGATTTTCTGAGTGTGAGAATGGGAGGGGATTGAGAGTGAAAATACAATGGATCTTCTCTCTCTGCCCTGCTGCAGGTTACCAAAAGCTTCAAGTGGACAAGGCAAAGGGGGTCTGAATGCAGAACAAAGAAAAATAGAAATATTATCCTCTTGTTCATAACTATGGAGGGCCAAACATCTTGTCAATGGTACAAATGGTTGTCTTGGCCCCTATTCCAACGGAAGATAACTTGAATAGTAAGAATCTAGAGCTGTAAAATTATTTGTACCTCTCTTGCAGAAAGACAGGTCAACCATGCCCATAGATATACTCTGCAAAAGTAATGAGCTTTATCTATAAACAACCAATTACCAAAATGGTTTGCAAAAGGACTGGTTTTGCTATGCTGCACAATGGGGTGTAGTTCCAAGAGCCCTGAGTTGAGTAGGTAAAGTCTTGATTTGGGAACAGTACAGAGAAATTAGGATGAAAGACAGAGAATAAGCAAATTAGACAAGTATGGTAACACTGGTGATCCTCCTGCACTGGGGGACTGAAGCAGTGCCACTGCATGGTGCTGGCCAGGCTCACAGCTGCTTTTGGGGCCAGCTTGACATATGAAATGCAGAGCTGTGTTCCTGAGTGTAATACTGTTGATGGAGATTGTCTTCACAATCTAGTTTGAATTTTCATTTAAATTTTTTTAATTGCCACATTATCACAGTGAAAAATGTCCCCTGTTCATACAGACAAAGAAAAACTCTTACACAAATGAATGCCCAGACATGGTGCTAGCTTACCTCACGTTAGATGGGATGGAGTTTTACAAGCAGACTGACACATTTCTTTATAGCAGTCTAGTATAACTGTCATTTGATTTTACCCATAAAAATCCTTCTATAAAAGCAACAGCTAAAGAAAGCATGTTCTGGGTTTGAATTTCATAAAAACAGAATTGCACTTTTGATACAACTGCTCTTTTTATGATGTCTGTGAATAATTCTCCATTTAGATTTCAAATTACAGCCCCATGCAATTTTTAAGAAAGCCACCTTAAAATCTCCTTGGAATAGTCAGAAACAGACTATTACCTGTATGTAGTTTATAACTTGCTGGTGTCTTTGTTTGGCTGCAGCGACTTCACTGTCTGAAATTGCTTCCCTCAGGGATTGCTGCGTTTTCAGAGAGTCCAGCTCTATGACAGCAGAAAGGCGGCAATACAGGCTTATAAATTTTTCCTTGTAACAGCAAAAATGAACTGTGAAAAGACCAAGTGCAAAGGAAAATTGTTACATGCTGCTTATGAAATATGAAATCCTTAGCCTTCAGAACACATATTTTATTAAATATAGTAACTAACTCTGGATGGGTTTCTTTAAGCTAGAAATAAATAATACAGGCTTCAGTTCTCCTCTCATTTACACTGGATTTACTCTGTACCTTCACCGATTTCGAAACAGTCATTTCTAATTATATCTAAGTGAAGGCATAATCAGGTCCTTAGTATGCAGCTCCAGAGGCTATCTTGCCCTTGATAGTTTTAATCAGAAAGGCTGTTTCTGAGGCTTTTATAGCTCATAATTTCTTTTATCAAGAAAGTAGTGACATGACTGGAAAATGAAACTAATATTTTTTTTTTTTTTAATTGAGTGTTTCAGAAAGAAGCGGTCATTTTGAAGGCTGATAACTTTTTCTTGGGCTAAGTTGTCTTAAATTAAGAACTTCAATGTAAATGACTCAGCAGGAAAAGCACTGCAGTGATATCACAGTTTGGGGAAAACAATTAAAACTCTTGTAAGTGTTACCACCCATCATCCTCTGAACTGTCCTGTAGTACAGTAACACAGAAAGTTCAGCTATGACCTCTTGCTTTGTGTAATTTGACTTTGGAGCAGCACAGAACTATCCAGGCTGTACCAGAGGTAACAGAGGCAGAACAGCTACAGTGCCACAGAGCTTTGCAAATGTTAATTAACCTGGTGTGTTAAAGCCACATTATTCCAGAACCTGCCACTGCTCAGGCTAAACTGAGCAGTTACCTCTCCAAATGGCAGTGCAGACGTACTGAAACTTGCTGAGGGAGAAAAAATTTTCAGAAATACTTCCCCATTCATTGGTGCTGCAGTAAATGCAAACATACAGCATGATCTTGTTAGAGCAGCGAGTGCCAGTCGGATTTACTGCTGCTGCTCTTCTGGACTGGGGCATGGCATTTTTCAGGGTGTTCCAAGTGTAAAATGCATATATTCTTCACATCACAAATATTAAAAAAAAGAAATGAAAACAGTCCCATGTCTACTTATCCCTTACAAACAACATGATTGAGAAGGATTTGTTGAACTAAGAGATCCAATCACAGAAACATTGTTAGTATTAACAATAAAGGCCTAATCTGAACCTAGATATCTCACAAAAAAGAGTGAAAGAATGAATTCTACCTTCTGGTTTCAGCAATGCCTAGATATTGCAGGGATCCAGTGTGAATAGTGTGTGGTCTTACAGTACATATGCCATATGTGGTGGACTCTTGAGTGAATTACAGCCGCGGTTTCGGCTCCAGTGCTGAAGTTTTGAGCCTTTGTGGTTTTAAGTCAGACCCTTTAATGTTACTTTAACAAATGTTACTTCAACATAGTCTTTTGTGGTTATGGAATTATATAGTTGGTAGCCACCAGCTAATGGGGAATGGAAGCTTCTAATATTTGAGATGTGAATCACAGTCACTTTATAGAACATCAGGGATACATATATAATAAGTCATATTGGAATGTCATCTGCCTTTGGCTAGAGGATTGCTTACTTAAAAAAATACTCAAAAGTAAAATTCAGCTTTCCATACTGTTTTCTCCACCATGAACTGCTTTCCCACTGCAGCAACATCGCTGAACAGAGAGGGCTTCACCTGGATTGCCTTTTGGGAGATGGCTCTGTTGCATGTTTACTGGTGCCACACCATCCCATGCAGGCTCTATTGATTTGTCAGACCCATGCAGGCTGTGTCCCTGAAATGAGAGGCAGTCCTGCCCCTGGCCTGTGTCCCACCTGATGAGAATCAAATAGTCTGCACAACCTCTAGTGAGGAGATTAATTGCATCAGAGATTAATATGCTCCACACATTAATTTGCATAGCAAGGCAGCAGGCCCATCTCACCAGGAGAAATGATGTGCTCCATAGTCAGAGGCCATTTGGTTGGCTTCAGGGTGGCACATCAGAAGATAAAAGTCTGGCTTTAGAGCACTGCAGCCGTGGCCGTGGGACCCAAAGCACTGAGCTAACTCTTCTCATTCAATTACATTAGCTTTCCTTTGAAGGGGTAACTTTTCCTTGGCAGACTACATCATGTATTGTGTGGCTATTCCACTCATAATTGTATGGCAGCTCAGCTGGCATCTGTCCTCCCACAGCCAGCAGAAACCCTAAGAGTTGTCACAGCCATCACAGAGTGCTGTGGCTGATGTGGCATAAACACAGTGCTGTATTCCTGCCTGATCCAAATGAAATTTGTGTTGCTTGATGATGGTAGGTCATGGATGAGTTGTGACTGCAGAAACATAGGCAAGGCAAAACACTCCATTAATATCTCATCTCCTACATAAGTGATTTGAACAGCGCTTGGCACTGATACACAGGAGATAGGAAGATGATGGTGTCGCATAAACGCCTGAGAGGGACACAGTTGCCACTAGAGACCTTTGCTGCAGTGGCTCCTGGTGTATTGACTCGAGCAGTTTTGGCTCATATCTTTCTCTCTTCTTCAAGGCAGAGGAAAGAAAGTTCCCCAGTTTTACAGGCCAGAAGGAAACAGAGGAGACTGATGTGTAAGGCTCAGCAGCCCCCATACTTTAATATTCTTTCTAAAAAAGATCTATTAAGTCTTTATGAGCTGCTTTTATGTGGAACCTTTTCTTTTCTCTGTGGACCCAAGAAGAAGAAATGAGAAATAGAGGACCTTGAAGCTAAAGCATCTTATGCCTTCTGTGAAACAGCTGGAAAACTCTTGTTTTGGGGAATTCTTACCCAGTCAGCAATGCAGTGGAAGAGGAGAGCTGAATCTGCTACAGCACAAGATGTGCTCCCCAAAGAAAGAGATTCAAGTCCAGTGCTTTGGCATTTTTCACAACAGGCTTTTGCTGCACCACAGCAAAAGAACAGTCTCCTGCATTTTTCCAGCTATCAAAGGGAAGATGATGTCCCTCACCTGGGAAAATCTATTCAGATCTTTCACAAAGCTGTGAAGGAGTCAGACCTTGAGTAGGACCATCTGCAATCAGGATCTGCAAAAATCCCCATTACAAAACCAGCAATTATCCTTGTGACAACTTAGAGAGATGTTTTTTGCATCTCCTAGTTCTGTGTTTTAAAGAACATCATCTCGCAAAGAAGCTTATAGACACATGGTGGATAACTGTGGGCCTTGCTCCCTGCTTTGCATTTCAATAACGATGGCTACAGTATATGCTTTAACCACCGTGCTCCCTCTGTAACTTGTACACCGTTATAGGGAGTGTTGTTGCCAAAGCCATCATGTGATTTATTGACTCTCCACTGGGACAAGGGGGAAAACAGATACAACTTTGTGATTTTATTATAAGGAGACTGGGTTAATATTTCTAGGTGAAGCAAGCTACTATACCAAGTTCAAACATCTGAAGAGGGAGGTTAAGAAATCCTGAGTGTGGGGTGTAAGGATTATTCTGTCCTGGGGCAGTGCAGACGTCGTCTGAGGCGGGGAGCAGGAGAAGAAAGGAGACATTGTGACCCAGTTCCAACACCTCCTGTGTGTACAGACGGAAGTGCTTAGCCTGTAGAGGGACACGCGCGGGGGAAGGAATAGGAGAGAATTACAACATGGCACTTATATAAACAACACCCCAATGATATAAAACATTAAAGAAAATTTGCACAACATCAAGCTCGGAATTTTTATAAAACGTAAATATTTGGGGCGGGGGGTGGTGGTGGCTAAATGTGGGTTCATGTCACTACATAAAATAAAGATTTAAAGCTGCAATGTTCCACATTAAAACAACACACACGGGCACAACCTCCCTGAAAACAACATTTATGTTTCTTATTAGGCAGAAAATGATCACATGCCATGTGCTTTTCAAGATTATGATTGCATAATTATGTGAAAACATGAAAATGGATTCAATTAAAAACCTTTAAGATTCAATTTAGAGTTGGTTAAGAGAAATATGCAACTCTCCCTCAACATAGCACTGAAAAGGTTTAACAAGTGCTGCAGCAAGAGAAAATGGCCCAGGCAGGAGTGGCCTGAGGCTGCTCAGAGCTGGTGTGTGCAGCACTGCCTTCTGCCATGGCTGTGCCCCAGTGCCACTGTCCCTGCTCCTGGTTACCACAAAAATAATAAAAATACATAAATAAATATGTGGAATTAAAAATTCAATTCATTAACATAAAAGTTTGGTTCTGAGCCATCAGACCATTTCCATCTGTGTTTAACTGCAAGGTTATGTTGATGTCTATCTCTCAGGCACAATAGTTGAGCTCAGATGCTTGGCTGGGCTGCAGCCTCAGGAACATATTGCACAGCGATTTCAATATTTCAGTCCCTAAATCTAAAAGAAAAACAACAGTTGCACAAAAGCTATAACCTCCAAGCAAATGCAGTAACACAGAGACCAGTACAGAGCCCTGTTGAATTAGAGTGACTGACCACAAGGCAGCACACCATCTGTCTTAATTTTGGATTTACTTGAGTCTTACTTGGCTCTTCCCAGGCTAGAAGGTGCAGCACTGATGGATTCCTTTTTAAAAGCAAAGCCTAAACCTTTCAAAATCAAGAAATGCAGAACCAGATTAATTTATTTTAAGGCCACATCTTTCTAGCTGCACAAACAGACCTTGAAATGAATATAAAGATGATTTACTTCTACTTTAAGACCTCTTTAACCTTGCAGACCAAAAAAAAATGGAATTAATGTAAACAAGAAACAAACTTCTTAGCTTATTTTTTCATGGATCTCTCACATCATAGATTATTCTCCCTGACTTTATTTATTCACATATGCATTTCTTGTATCTAAATGTAAAGCCAGAAGCCAGACACCTCTCCTCACCCACAGCAATCTGGAGGTCTGGGACTGTGTGTTTTAGAAGGGGTACATTCATCTGTGTGCAAAAGAACAGCAAAATGCTGTGTCATTACCAGGCCTTTCCTACATCCTCATTGAAAGCCTCCCAAAAAACAGTCACTTGCAGTGCTTGCCTGGAAAAATGCTTCTTTCTCTTTGTCAGCTTGGTAAAGATGTTCAAAACTACTATTTTCATGCAAAAGTGCTTATTTGCACCTGCCTGAGGTTGCACAAATAAGCTAAAAGATGCAAAAATAGCAGGTAGTTGAAATTTGTCTCCTAATCCTTGAATGTTCACATGTCCAAGAACTGTTTTACTAAAGATGTTCCCCGTTAGAATAATGGAATACAAAACTTCTCTGCTTTGCTTTTCTTACAACCCTGACATTGAATCCCTCCTTGTGAGTGACACAGTTTGTAGCTTTTTATTGTGTTCTTAAGAATGTGGTTTTAAAAAAGTGATAAATCCCACAAAGGCAAATACCTGATGCAGAGGTAGATTGATCTGTTTGAGGAGAGCTTTCACTGCCGTCTGGAGCTCATACAAGAACAATTGAGTAGGGCAGTCTGAAGTATGATCCATACTTTCCACAGATTCTGAGCCAGCAAGTGTTTGGATCCATTCCCACTCATCTCTGTATGTTGAGTCAAGTTAAAATTAGAAATATAACAACAGTTCAGTGCACAAGCAGGAATTCAGTGTATGTGCATTTGGGATCTGTTGATCATTTAATCCTCATATACTGAAACATTCTAAACTTGTGCAATCTTGATTGAACTCTAACTTGGAAAAGTTTTATTTTTCTAGCACGTGTACATCAAGCTGAACATTCCTCTGGAAGACCAACTGCCTTTGAAATATTTCAGTAAGGCTTCTCACTTCAGGTTTTCTCTTTCACATTCTTCATTCCCTATCTACCACAATATTTTAAAAAACATGCATTGGAAATTGCTACAATTAGCAGGAAATTTGATCTCTGTGAAGGACTATCTTCTACCCACTGCAGACAAAGAAATTCCTGCTTTCCTCCACATGTCTCTATTTGAGACCTGATGAACATGGGAATCAGAGTTCTGGATCCAATCCCTAATTCACTCTGCCCAGTATTCGGTCTTGAACGGCAGCCAGCATCAAACATTAAAAAAAAAGAATGTACAGGAAACCTCACTATAAGACAAGTAATAGTTGTGGTATAATCTGTTCCTAAATAAAGATCTGATCTTAAACTTCAAGAGTCAGGAATTGTTATACACTCTGGAGCCTTAGGCTTTATATTCCTTCCAACATTATTGTTATTCTTCACGACTACATTCTGGATATCCTTGTTATCTATGTAGATATCCAGTTCCTTTTTTCTCATGCAAAATTCTCAGCTGGCTGCTGAAATGATATGGGATTAAAAAGCTCCACAAAAAGGTCAGTAAAATGACCCACTAGGTAAGGACCAGGCAGCACAGAGTACCCTTGCCAATGGACAAGGGGAAAATGGCTTTCCCAGAGCACAGCCGTTTGCTGGCTGGTTGCATTTATAAATATGGTTTTCAATTGCTGTGTGTTTGCTGTGGTTTAGGATGACAATCCAAAGATGTCACACAAGAGAATAAACAGAAAAATCCCCCACACCAACAGCCCATAGTCAGCGAAAATCCATGGAAAGCGTGGCACTGAATCCACTGAAGGCTGTGTCAGGGCTGCAGGCTATCATCTTCTGAACAGGTCATTACCCCTATGCAGAGCTGGAATAACCATGCAATACCATCCTTAGAAACAAATGAGCCCCTATCCATGTGTTCCGAACAGGCCTTCAGACTGTTGGCAAAACTTGGGTGCACCTGTTTAGCTCTGCACAGATCTCTGGGATGGCACACACTGGAGCCAAACCCTTCTGCCACACCCCAGAGCCAAACCTTGATGCCACCTACAATTTTGCAACAGCAGAATTGCCTTGGCATTATCATTTGATCAATTATTTCAAACTTAAAGCAACTGTTCTTTCTCTCTCTCTCTCTCTCTCTCTGTGTACATGTAACCGTATCAATATATTCACTTACTTGGAGATGTTGCTGTTGTCTCGGATTTTGACATGACACAGGACATTGGGCAACTTCTGCAACACAAGCACTTTGATCTGATCCACAGAACTGCAGAGTTTAAGGTAACCCAGATACAAGCCAGGAGGGAGGCGCTGCTGACTTCGTTTGTGATAGGAAAGTATGTCCTGTTTTAAGGGAAACAGTCCCACATAAAAATCTCATATTTTTTTCCACAGAAGCAGAAGAGTTTGGGAGCAAAAAGCAACAAATGTTTTTACAGCCGTCAAACTCAAATATATAAATTCAAAAAGCATTTAAGCACATGCTTAAGCATATGAATAATCTCTGGTAGTTTGGGTGCACTTGGACAATGTCTCACTTAAAGCCATACACTTGATCTCTAAGGTCTCCATCTCATGCAGGAATTGGCTCTGACAACCTGAGGTTTCAATCTTCTGCAACTGTGGTGTTTAAACTGGCTTAAATAACCCCCACCTCTGCCTCCTGTCTGATCATTTCAGTGGTGAGCGGGGTCAGGGAACTGATTCCTCTGAAAAACAGCTGGCGAAAAGGAGCAGTTGTTTTTGAGCTGAGTGGTTCTCTGGTTCAGGTTTGGTTCGTGGCTACACAGCGGGAGCAGAGCAGCACTGGGGAAGAGCTGGGAGAGAGGGGCTGCAGGAGCCAGGACTATCCCCACGGAAACCCCAGCCTGCATCTCTCCAAAACCTGTTCTGTATCACCTGCTGCCAGCAGGAAGATCTCTGTCAGCATAGGGGTTGGTAGTTTGCAAAATTGAATTAGTGGCAGCATTTTCTGAACAAGTATCTTTATCAACAAATAGAGCTTAGAAGAAATTAGTATTGATGGTGAATTTGCTGAGGCCAGGAGACATTTTTAGGGCTATGTACAGCAGTCCTCCAAAACTACCCGAAAAATTATGTCTGCTGCCATCCATCCTGAGAAATGTGTGCTTCTGCATTGGGTGAGGATTAAGACATCTGGCCCTATGCCTTTACTCTTGGAACCATCAAATTATCTCCCAGTGCTATGCTTGGCTCTGACCAGTGCAATTAGACCCTCATTTTCACAAGCACTTCATGAACAAAATACCCACTCAGTGATTAAACAAGTAATAGAAGAAAGGGTGGGCATTAGATAGGAATGTATAAACCATTAGGGGAACATTTTTTCCACTAGGATCTCTGTGGAAATCTGATCAGGCCTGTATTTTGCTTTTCCTAATATAAAACTTTTGCCCAGATTGACAATTTTCTGCACCTTTAACACACTGTAATACATTAAAACTAGCATAGATCAGGTAAGTTTTATTGTCTTTTGGAAATTTTTTAACATTCCTAAAACCTGGTAACATATATTTTGATTGCCTGTCACTTCCCGGTATGAAAAGCAGAGTCTCTGCCCAAGAAAGTGCCTCTAATTCAAAAATTTATGACAGCAGCCATCATCTAATGGACAGTGCTAAAGAAGGGATTAAGACAATGACTTGTCTTGTATTTTGGGTAACTGTGCAACAGTTTTAAGGAGATTGGCTGCTGTTACCTACAGAAAACGTTTATTAATTGTACATGAACTGTCTCTGTTTAATGTGAGTTGAGAGAGAATTCTTGAAGGGCTGAACCCCCATGGCTCTCAGTGATGATAACTGAGCTGAGTGTGCCAAGCAGCTTCTGAGATCAATCCTTACCTTGGCATTTTTCTAATTGCAAGTCTAGGAGCATGTGATACAGAAATTAAAGGAGGGTTATGGTCAGTAAAGAATTCTTTAGTGGCTATACCAGGCTCCAAGGAACCCTGAACCCCACAGAACAAGTTTATTAAGTAGAACAGTAAAGTTTAAAACCTAGCTTTAGTTTTCAAGGTTGGATGGAAAAATCTTATGGTGTGTAGAATTTCTAAGTGTCTGTATAGGTGCTTAAGAACATCCCAGAGAATTTTAAAGCTTTTTATATCCCTTACTACAGAATTCCATAGCCTGGTTTCCCGAAATTGATAGAAACAACTATTCTCTGCTAGGACTTTGAAGTAATTTCTTTAGAATCTCATGGATATTTTGCATATTAAGGATGTGATCCCAGACCCACTGGAAGTAATATAAGTCTTTGCTCTCAATGGGAGCCTTGCCATTAATTTTATTGGGCACTGGACTAAGGCCTAAAATTCTACAGGACGCTTCCAAAAATCAGGGCTCTGGCATAGGCTTTACAAAAGCAAATAACACACAGCAAGAAAAGCAAAGCACTACCTGGATTGTTATAAGCAAGATGTCTAATGCTGTTGGCTCCTCTGGAGTTGAAAGGGATTTCCTCTGGCTTTGTAGTTTGGATACCTGCATCCATTTGCCATTAAAAAATGAGTACAGACTCTCTACTTCTCTTACAGTAACTATCAGCATATTGCCATGTCGATCCTTGATTGGCTCATAAAAAACTCTGCCTAAATTGTGAGTTCCCAGCAAATTCTAGAAAACAAATATAGAATGAAAGTTATTTATCACGTATCAGGACAGTACTGTTTGAAACATAACTTGGTGCTCATTGACATCAGTCCTACTGACATCACTAAAAGTGAGGAACACTGTGTTTCTCAAACCCTTGCCTTACAGTCATATCATTTAGTGGCAAAAGGAAAAGTTTTTCCTTAGGTTGTGTTTGTGGACTGAGTTGTGGATCCTCTGATGCATTTGGTCTAGTAGTGTTTAGTCCAATGTTTAATGGAGAACATCAGAAAAACTATTATGACCCAATGCCTTTGTAAAAGGCAAATTAGTTCACCTATTTGCTGCAAAGAAATTCACTTATTCAGGCCAAACTTCCTAGTTTTGCCCAGTCATGTAAAGATGAAGGATGCAATTTTTGAAAGCACTCATTGTTGGTCTGCTGGTGATTCCTTTGATTTGAACTTACTTAAGAGCTGGGCGCTTATCTGAACCTTCCCAGAACTAAATGTCAGGGATCATATAAAATTCTTCCTCTTTCCCCAAATCATTCATAACATACACCTTAAATGTTTTTTTGCTATGTTCATTAACTATAATCTCCATTCTCTCTTCCCCATTTTAAAATTATTCAGACTGTTTTCAGCAACAAAAGCAAGAGACCCTCATGTTTGTGCTGAATATAAATAATTCTGGAGCTCAACTGTGGAGTGTGTTTGTGAAGAAGCACAGGATTTGAAGAGACAGGGACCTTTTTACTTCAAATACCAAGAATGTGCTAGACAAAACAGGCAGAAACGAACAAAACTACCAGGGCAAAGCTCTACAGGAAAATATGTGAGGATTAAAGAAAAGTAATTTTAAAAGACTCCACATAAAATACATATTTTGGTTAAAATCCCTTTCCTCACACAGTAAGGCATCTGCTTATAGGTGCAAACACACTCAATCCAGTGACCAGCCACTAAAGAGAATCCCAGATGTCTTAAAGAAAAATGCCTAACATTTAAAATATGCTCATTACTTTGTGATTTTTCAAGAGACCTACAGTAAGCTGGATAGGGAGAAGGGTAGTTTAAAATGAAAACTTGAATTCACAATGAAGCACATTGTATCTTTAGAGAAGTGCTGTACATTAACTTTAACGACGTAAGATAGATCACCCTGAAATTAATTATCTGTACTTAGCAGGCAATATTTACTTATCGACTTTAATATTATAAAAATGTTTATAAACTCTCAGTAGTCAGCACAGTGACTGGGTTTGGGTGGCATAACTTGTCTATTTCAGCTTTGTACTTCCGCTTCCAGGGCAGACCGTTGGTGTCTATATAGCACCTCTCCTCTGCCTTTTTAAACTGTTCTTTCTTTTGGGGTTTGTCTCCTTCTCTGTCTAACTCTGGGTGTCTTGAGTGTACATTTTGGGCTAATCCCTGTGTCTCCAGCTGGGGCATATCCCAGCAGCAGTCCTTAGCTGTCTAATTGTACTATTAATCACTGCAGCACGTGAACGTGTTCAGATGAGAACAAACAGTTCTTTACTGTCACTGTGTTGTGAACGACAATCCAGCACAGGGAATGGGGGACCTACTAATATCAATATGGGACTGATTCATACCCTAAAAAAGTTTTGTGTCTGCTTAGCTTGTTACCCCATCACTTGTGCTCTGTTTGCTTTAGTTGTGTAGGGTAACAACAGGCAAAGTTGCAGTCCCTGTTGTCTCTGAATCGACTGATCTAGTCCCTGAGCAGCTGCGTTATCACTGATCTTTTCCATTCTGTCCTAAATTCCTGCAGAGTCAGTCTATTAACTGCCTCCATAAAAAGTATTCAACCATATAAACTTTACTGAGATCCTTCCACTGGTGGATCCCATTAGGCCACACACCATTAGAGGCTGGCAGTTGGGTGACAATCCCTGTGTTCTTCAGGGACCAAGCAAACAGAACAGACATTTAGAGCAATAAATTTGGCAAAACTTCAGCAGAGCAGTACACCACATGGGCACATTTGCTGTGTCTCTGTGTTTCAAGCTCTGCACTTTGCATCTCTGGTAGCAAATAAAACCATGATGCACTGGGAATGTTGGGTATCTCTCAGTGCAGGATCTGTTAAAGGGGATCTGCACAGTGGGGGTGGACCTGAGCTAACCAAAAGAATATGTGCTACCTGACCTGAGCCAACCACACCGGGGGAATATGCAGCAGATATAATTAAAACTCTCTCTAGTGACAGCTCAAAGGACTGACAGGCAGCTGCTGCTTAACACAGGTGGTCCTCCAATAAACGGGCAGCAGGCTGGCATTGATATATTTTGGGACACTTTGGGGAAATCACTCCAGACAGGTGGTTGCCCAGGAAGGCTGTTCTCCTGCACAGCATGCTCTGCCAAAAGGTGTAAAACAAACCCCACATGCATATTGTAAATAATGGCCCCACAGTGTGTGGCTCTCCCAGCTGCTGCAAACCAGGTTATTGTGCTGACACAACCCGTGGGATGATGTGTGACCAACACAGTGCCCAGCAGTGAGGATCTTCAGTAATGCCATGAGTGTACCAGAGATTTTCGGAAGCTTTTGTGACCTCAGAAAAAGGTACAAGAAAGTGAGGCCTGGATATACTTTTTCGTTAACAACAATGCACGCAGCTTTTTGAAAATGTATTTTCCCACAAAAGTAACTATTTTAATTAAAGTGTCTGCCTGCCATCTAGAGATTTCATGTTGTTGTGAAACCCAGCTTCAAGGCTTTACAATAAAAGTAGAAATGTTCTGCTGGAGAAAGTATAATTTCTATTTGCATGACAAGTAGTGAATTGAGACACAGAAGGATTTAAGTGACCTGTTCAGTACCACTCAGGTTGCATCTGTAGCAGAGGCTGGAATAGAACAGAGTTTAAATGCTTCATTAATAGATTAATAATTAATAATGAATAGGCCTATAAGAGGCTTTTGAGCAGCAAATATTAGGATTATAACTCTTGAATTCCCAATCTGCAAATTCACAGGCTTCTCTGTGGCCATTATTTACTGGTTCATATCTGTTTCTTTGTTTCTTTGGTTCTTTCTTTCTGTTTCTTTCCTTCGTTATTCCTACTGTTTACTTTTAATGTAACTCCTTCCTTCCTGGCAGGAGAGGCTCAGGGCCTCATTTCACTGGAAATGAGAATGCTGCTCCAAAGAACAGTCCAAAGGACAGCTGGCAGCTCTGTCCCTTGTAGACCAGAAAGTCACTGAGCTAACAGCCAGAAATATGCCATGGGACCCACCTGTAGCTGTGCTGCTGCTGAAAGCATCTTCTGCCTGGCCTGGAGTGCTGTGGACGAGGACACGGACACAGCCATGTTCTGCCTCAGCCACCTGATGTCATCCCACATGCAAGACAACTGCAAAAACGGATCCACTTCAACCACTTCTTGTTCTCAGCATTTGTAAAAGCAGAAATGATACTAAAATGCATTCTGGACTTGGAAAAATCAGTAGATATTGCACATTTTGTGTTTCTGCAGATGGCAATCAGCTGCCTGGATAAACATGACACAGATACTGACTCAGACACAGAAGGTGTTCTGTACCTGTTTCAATTGATTTTGGACTATTGTGCAAAATTGATTTACTGTTCTTTGTGGTATAAAAAAAGTAGTGTGAAGACAACTTGGGTGATGGCACAACCACAATGCCGAAGTTAAAACCCCTGGTTATTTCTTTAGGCTGTTGCTCTAAATGTCCATAAAACCTTTATGTACCCACATAAAAATCACTCATGTAGGATCATACATGAAGAGTTAATTGTGTCACTGTCAGTGGCCCAGTTAGGATTTAATCCACATGAATGGTTTGTGAAAATTGCCTTTAACATGAGTGATAAAGCACTTCATCATTCAGGTTTTAATGACATCATTGTGTACATTCGGGATGATGAGCTAAGGCCTATGCACTGCTAGCAACAAATTTGCAGAAGCAATAGATGAAATTAGACTCCCATTACCTTTGTGAACCACAGGAAATCCTGCATAACTGAACTACTGTGAGAGTCATCGATTTCCACAATTGGGATTTGATCTTCATTGGTTACTAACAAATTGTCTTTGTAAAATAGTATAATAGATAAGTAGAGTCCCCTAAAGAGAGAAGGAAACACTATCAAACACCTTTCATGTCTATTCACATCCATGCCAAATTTAGTCAAAGAATCATAGATGTTAAGTTCTGAGGAGATAAAGTGAATCATCTGATCTAAACTTCTGTGTAATATAGGTCATACAACTTCAGTCAGAGAGTTCAGAAAAATGTATGGGAAGTTTATCAGTTTAGATGGTGTGAGACTACATGAATCTAAGAGATTATGGATCTGTGCAAGCCACTGACATCAGTTTTAGTGAGAACTTTGCCAGAGTACACAGTACACAAGGGAGGCTTTATGCTGTTTAGAAATCAGAAATTTTACTAAAACTTATCATTAATGTGCTTAGTTCTGCCCTCCTTTACTTCAGAGCAAATCTGAAGTAACTCACCTGAAATCAGGTGGGTTATTCTGGATTTATATTGGTATAATTGAGTGTAATTCGGCCAACATATCTGCAAACCTGTTTCTAGAGATCATTCCTTTCAATATTTACCCTTGCAATTAGTTACATATGTTAAGTAGTTACAGCAGGGGATTTAAAGACTCTGGAGAGCTCTTCTGAAAGAATCAAACTCTTATCAAAATACAAAGAAGAAAAAGCAAACTGAACACTCCTGGCAATGAGAGAAGAAATGATCCAGAATAAGCAACTTCCATTTGCTAGAACAAATTGTCAGGGCTGAGGGCTGGGTCACAGTGGGCTGCAAACCCAGCTGAGGATGCCAGAGAGTTCTACATGTGGAGCTTGTTGCCAGTGGGCTATTCAAATGTTATCTGAGCTCAATGCTTTATATTATGAATAAATGTTGTCGTTTCATTAATGAGCAGCAACAGAGGCAGTGCTTTCAAACATCTCAGTAGATGCACTTTGTGTTTGCACAGAATATTTCACTCTGTTACAATTTGAATCCATTTTCAAAAGTAGCAAGGAAAAAAAATCTATTGATTCCAGTAGGAGTTGGAGCATTATTTTCCTGTCAGCTGCACCAGTCTTACAGATCTGTGATTTTATCAGTTCTTTCTGACTAATTGCTGTCTCATCAGTAGTGGCATATTTACACATATTGCTGAGGTGCTTTTCTCTAACAGAGAACAACAACTGCTAAAACTCAGAATGTCTCAAACATAGAAGGAATGACAAACCGTTTCAGAGTCTTCACAAACTTGTTTGATGAATGGAAAAGGTGCTTCAGGCTTCTGGAAACTGATTGCTTGCGACCAGCATTTTGTAATTTAGAACTTTCTGAAATGGGAAAAAGAAGCAAACCAAACCCAGCCCTTAAATTTCAGTTAGAGTCTCATAAAAAACCTTTGTTTCTTGAACTACAGTACTAAATTTCAGTCAGTGCCCATTACATTCCTTTAAAAGACAACATTTAGAAAGAGGCTCAAATGCAACCCTTTGATGGTGTTTTCATTAACTTAGTGATACACAGCAGCAGACAATTTCCTTACTTGCTGCAAACTCAGACAAGATAAAGCTGTTTTGCTCTGAGGCAAGCTTGAAGCAGCACTACACACTCTTTATGCTCAGAATGGATGGGAATTTTGCAAGTAGTCTCAAAAGCCCAAGAAGGGATTTGAATCATTAGCCAGCATTTGAGGGTGTTGTAATTTCTAAATTTCTTACCACATGTATCTTAAGCTTCTAAGAAGTGAATAACTGCTGCCCTGGCTGTCACTGACATCCCAGCATCACCAGTGTAACCTAAGGAAAAGCTTTAAGGAGACGAGATTGACCCTCCTCTTTCTGTGTATCACATTAAATGCATCTGATTTTGCTTGGATTTTTTTCTCCATCACAACAACTTCCACTCATGTATTGCCTTAGAGCTTTCACAGTTACCTTTGCTCCCTAGTAATCTGGAGTCCAGGGAAGAGGTGCTAAACTCTTTTTTTCACTTCATGTCAAAGCTGAGACCTGCTGTGTGCCTGCCAGCATCTCTGGGCCAGCTCTCCAATAGAAGAATTTTATAAATTCAAATATTCTTCCAATGTTCTAAGAAAATACTGTTAAATTTACATATATCACATTCTTTTTCACTTTGATGAATTTGACTTAATGTCTTTCCTTCTCTCATGCATGACCTTGTAAGCCAAGGAAACGTCTTCCCATTGGAATTGAAAGCCATGAGTTCTGTGTAACAGCTGTGAACACCTGTGTGCCTGTGAGCAGGTTTGGAGGGGACACCAAGAGACGGCAATCCAGGACATGCGGGACTTTATAACATACTGGCAGTTGTTGTCCATATCTGGATTTGAAAGCAATGAGCACTTAACACTGTTTGGATTTGTTTTTGGTTTTTGCAATGTCTGCCCTGTTTAATGCTGTTGTAAGAGAAACAGCAGAAATACTTAATTTGAAAAATAGAGTTAATTCTTCAGATATTTCCTGTGATATGAAAAGAAAGACAAAATGAAAAATGTAACTGCAAAAGCACATCTGTTTTCCAGGATCTGACTGTTTATTTGGATGAAGCATGGATCCCCATCCAGACTGAAGCCTGAAATATTTTGAGGGACACCCTTCTCCAGTGGTTTCAAAAAAAACCATGACTCATGAAGAGCCACTTGCTGAAAGCTGCTGATCATCTGCTTAGGTGTTCTCAGAGTATTTCCCACTTACCTCTGGTGCAGAGTAGGAAGTGCCTGTCTGTGTCTCCCTAGTGAGTTCTAATTTTGAACATTTGAAGAACATCTAAATTTGCTGTTGTCAAAACCCCATCTGTGGAAGTGCTCGGCATATTTTCAAATGCTGAATAAATTTGCACCACGACTGGCACATTGAAAGCCCCAGCAAGCAGACACATTGTTAGCAATAATTACTGCTCTGTGGAACAGGGAGTACAAAGAGAACAAGGTTCTGTTGGGGGTGAAATCATACAGTTCAGATGTACGAGGCTTATTAGATCATCAAATCCATTGTCTTTCAGTGCAAACTTGTTCTCCATGGCATATTCTCCAATGTACTCTTCAGGTTAAACAGACTCATCCAAATCCATGACTATTCCTTTGCTTTCTTTTCCTTCTAAAAATATTCATTTATATTTCTATCCATATCTCCTCAGATAACCGTTATTTTACTGTGAACCTTTTTCAGTGTATTGCACTAATGTCAACCAAATGCTACATGAAAACTCCTGACTTACTGTTTCCTTTTTCCAAGGTTAAGACCAATTTAGGAATATAAATTTAATTCTAATTGTTTTCTTCTGAATTACCTCCATCTATACAGAGGGAATGGAGGAGGAAATTACTGAAGGCCAAGCAACATAATTCTGCATAAAACACCCAGAGACTGCAGCATTAAAATAAGAGGGCACATTACAAGTGAAATATATGTTATTGGTCTATTTGGTGGTTTGGGTTTAGTCCACAGCTTTGCAGAAGCCAACAGCAAAAGAAGTAATGTAAAACTAGGTGGAGACTGTGAACTCTCCTACATTGCTATTTGCTTTTGTTTTACAGTACTGTGTGTCTATAAGCCAGAAAACATGGAGCTGAGATTAGAGGATAATTTGGATCTGCAGGAAATGGAACTTTCTCTGTTACTTAATTAACTAATAAATAACATAGAGTAACCTTCATGGAAAAGCACCAGTAGCAACCCAGTAAGTTTATGTTAACAAATGATACAGCAACTGAGCTGTGAGCTCTTTTAATAGAAACCTGGGAATGAACACATAGCAGCCAAGATAGGAGAATTTCCAGTGATTAGATTTGGATTAGAAGCATTCAAACCTGGACTGAAATAGGTAATTAAATAGAAATATGTATTTATGATATTGTCAGCCTTTGTCTTCAAAGGTAGAGGGTGTATAAATATTCCTTTGCAATTTTTTATGTAAATACAATCCATACTTAAAAGCAACCTCTTGGAAGAACAAGAACCAAGTTTCCCCCTCAAGCTCATGTGCATCTGGGGTCTCTTCTTAAATTCCCAACCTGAACTTCTCTATAGCTAGTCTATAGCTTGGTTCTCAAGTCTACTTTCGTAAATTCTCACAAAGAATTATAATATAGACATCTTAAATGCTCTGTGGAATCAGTGATCCCTCTCTTTGCTAAATGCTATGTGCTCTGCTTGTGAATCAAATTAAAATGAGAACGTTTTTATTTCACCTCTGACTTGTCTAGTAAAATACATTTCAACTGAATTTCAGAAGGAAAATATCTACTGAAGCGTTGGGTTCATTTCTTAATGAAGTGTCACACAATTACTTAATCTGCTCCGAATTGTTTAGAAAGAAAGATCTACAAGAAAAAAATACTTAAAAAAATATATTTGAAGTGTTGCCAGGACATGCAATTGCAGTAACTCACTTACGGTAGTCTGTAACATGGTATTATGAAGACAAATGGATGACTGTTATTTGTAATCATCAGGGTTTTCCAGAAGATTAAACATATGAAAGCAAAGCTTCCTAAGTAATTCCCGAGGAGATTTCATCATATCACAGAGCAGGTTCAAAAGCAACAGCTGATCTAATTCCAAAAGCTCTTAAACTCACTGTACATTCCAGTGTATTCTTCCTGGTATTTTTGTAAGCTTGTTTTCTGCAGCCCCGGCAATGCAAAGCACAGGGCAAAAGGCAGAGCCTGAATGAACAGACTTGGGCAAAGGATCTGCCTGGAATGCGGGCAATGTCCCCTCCCAGATCCCGCAGGAGTGCACCGCCTCGCTCCTCCAGCTCCTCTGGGTTCTGAGGCTTTTCCCTGTTTTGTTCAGGTAATCTCAGACCTTTTAGATTGATTACTCTCATTTTTTCCCACCTTCCTATCACTCGTCCTGCACTCTGCTTGAGCCAGCCTGAGCAGCATGAGTGGGACATCCCATATGGGAATCATTGTGGGAACAGCCAAGGTGCCTGGACAGCAGGTTTGATCCCAGCTCTGTTCCCACCGAGCTCTAATTCATGCAGAGCCTGATTCTGCTCTCACACCTCATCAGTGGTTGTAGGCAGATTCAAGGATATTCCTCAATCAATGTCCAGCTGTTTACTAACAGCTCTACAACAAATGGGGCAGAGATCACAAGATTGGCATTAACCAGAGTGTGGTAAAGGGAATCATGGCAAAGAACAGAAAAATGCCTGGGCAGATCCTCAGTCTGTGTGTAACAGCAGGGCCATACCGACTTCCATCCTGTCAGTCAATCATGCTAATTTACATTAATTAAGAATAGAGATCAAGCCTCTATATTACATGAAGTGAAAGCTGTTATTTGGGGTTTTCATATACAGCAGCTTATCTCAGATCCTTGATCAAACCCCTTATATTCCACTGAGGTTGATAAATATCAGAATAAAATTTCTGAGTCAAAGTGATGTCATGATTCTTCTTTTTCCTGCAAACTTTTTTTGATTCCTTAACAAATTAGCAAAATAAAAGGGATTGACACCATCATACATTTAAGGCAAGTTCCAGAGGTTCTCCTGTGATGCTGCCATCCTGATTGATCCAAAATATACTACTGTCTAATGCTAGCATTACAAGCAATTATGAGATTTTTATTTGGTTGGAGGCAAGGGTGTTGCTCAAGCTGACTCCACAGTGTGGTACTGCCACATGTGAGGTCCCACAGCCTTTCAGGCATAGAAGAAAATTCTGCACTAAACACATTTTCTGTATTGTTGTTATTTATTACTCAAGGAAAAGGTGTTAGGAAATCAACAATGGAGTTGTCTGTGCTCAGTTTTGAGACTAGGGTTAATTTCAGGAGCAGTGGAATTTTATAAGAACCAGGCACTGGTGTCAGATTCTCGAAAGGAGGGATTTTCTGCATGATGTTTATAACTACTTCTGTTGTCGGCTGCTATGTCAGTAAAACAATTTATACTAAGAATATTTTCAGATGTTCCATCATTTACTGTTGACTGGGAGGGTGGCCTGAAAGACCTGAGATAGGCACTAACTCCAGAAAGGAAAAACTGTCCCATGAAAAAAGCCTTCTTTAACAGCACAAAAAGCCATATAAGAGATATACTATATCAGTACCAAGACCACCTGCAAGTGATAATGCTTGCATGAATTTTAATTAGAGAAACAACATTTTCTTGCAGTATCTCCTTTCCCTTTCCAAGCACCATAGATGAATAGTTTAAGTTGCTATGGTTACAATGGGTTGTGGCAGACTGTGGATCATTGTGATGGTGACAAATTTGCACGCAAAGAACAAAGGCTGCATCTTTTCATTTCAGCCAGATGATTTTAGATCTAAGTATTTCTATGATTTTAAATCAATTGATGCAACTTGACATAGCATACTAGGTGAAGAAAAATGAAAACTTCATGATAGTTTAACTTTTCAGTTTAAAATAAGTCCCTTTGCAATGAAGCATTATTCCAGTTAGAAGTTTATTTTAAGAAAATAAATAGTACTTTTCAACAACCCGTATAGAACAGGAGTTTTTATATATGCTCTAAAAGAATGCCAAGCTGTTGCCTTGGCTCTTGAGCTATTAAAGGCACAGTCTGTTTCTCATGAACGAAGATTGGCTGAGATTCGAACTCTCTCCCAGTTTTGATCCATTCTGTTTTCAAATGTAGCACTCTTATCTTCCCATTGCATTGTGCAAGTATTTTTCATTGTGGATTGGCATGACATCCAGTTTGTGTCTTCCATTTGGAGGCGGCAATTCCCCTCTTTTGATCCAAACCAGTTGTTAACTGTCTAAAGTATTTCTTTATATGAAAAAATAAAAAAGCCATCCTTGAAACATTTTAGTGGAATCCCGTGTGAAACTAATTTGTAGGGAAAAACAAATCAATAGGTGTGTAGGGTATGGGGGCAGAAAGACTGTGCCTGTCTGTGTGCACATTGTAGCTTTCAGATGTTTTCATCCAACTAATTTCAAGGGTTAAGAGCAAGATAGTGTGCTAAAGTGATTCCAGATGGGCCAGTATTAATATCTTTCTTTTCCTGATGAATGAGAAGGTATGACCTAGTTAGAAAACTGCTAAAATTACAGGCGCCACAGAGGCTTCAGCTGATGCCCTACCACATAGATATTTATCCTTACCTCTGCAATTATAGTGCTGATGAGCTGCTCGAACCTGCTGAAGGAGGCGTTCCAGGGCCTCAGTGTGTCCCCTGTGCCGAGGCTCTCTTCCACTGCAGTCTTTCCAGTCTATTGAACAAAGGAAATAAACAGAAATGAAACACAAAGATGCAGGAGAGGGTCTAAAAATATTTTCTTGCCTCTGGTACTTCTCGGCTCTAGAGGAGTTTTATATCTCGGCAGGCAGGAGTCATTTTTAAGTCTGTTGTTACTTATACATTGAGTTTTCTTTGCCTTGTGCCAACTGGGTAATTATTCATAATGATTATTAACAAAGAGCTCACAACCAGCTCTGAGAAGCTCCTGTAGTGATTGACTTGACAATGGCTATTTCTCTTCATGAATGGGCTCTGGTGCTGCAGTCAGGGCTGCTCTCAGCCTGTCCTGACACTCAGCGCCTCACCAAGGTCACACAGTGCTCCTTCTGCCACTCCTTCCACAACCAGGAGGCTCCACAACTCGCCTGCAATTCTGCAAAGCAGAGAATTAACATCTTCCTACACCCAGAGTTTGCCCTGTAGCCAGAGAAACGTGCTTGGAGTAAAATCACTTCTGGAGATCTGCTCCCAGCAGAGGCCTGAACAAACGCTGGCAGTTGCTGCCCTGGAGTCCACGGGCTGCTCAGCACTGCACTCCTGAGGCAAAAACCTGCTGTGTCTGTCCCACACACCTTCAGCCTCCAACAGACTTTGTTTTCACTCACTTGCTGGTAATAACAATCTCAGTCTTCATTTTAAAAAACAAACTCATCACAAATAGGAAGAAGAAAGAGTGTGTATCAGAAAGGAGCTCTTTAATTTCAGACTTGGCTATTTTCATACTTTGATTATAATGAGAAAAGCGCATTGCACCCATTTCCTGGCCCAAAGGAATGGTGGATCAAGGTATTAAGAGATCTGTCTGCACAGGAGACATGCTCCCATCTTGCTGGCACGGAGGCCGTGTACGTACTCACAGCCACAAGCAGTTTGCTCACTCACTAAATATACAGATCCAGTTTCTAGTGCAAGCTTGGAGTCAAGCATTCCTTCCAGTGGGCTCACTATGCCAGGGATATAAATATCTGTTTATTTACATTTAGTGTAGCAGCCAGAGTAAGCCCCATGAAAGCCTGGAAAGAGAAGACATTTGGTATCCCGATAGCCTGTGGGCAGTGTGACAGCTGCAGAGGGGCTATCCTGTGTGCTCTGTTCTAATGCAGACATCAGGGCCAGCTGCATTTACTGCTCTGCGTGGGGAAAATGTCCTTAGATCTCCTGTGAGCAGCCAGGAGGGACCAGCTGGAACTCACCAGTCTCAAAGTGCTTTGGTGTTATCAGACTGGTAGAGTTTCAAACAACCTTGTGATTTCTCTATCCCAGTAGTATCCAAACATTTTGAACCTCCAGATTGCTGACTACCTTAAAAATGACACAGAAACCAGACCAGCATCCTTCATTGTCCATCACACACCTGCTAATGAATAAACCTAGAAATGTTTCTGTCTGCTGGGATTTCACAGAGCAGCTGCACAACATTGGCCACCACTTTCCAGGCTGCTGCTGTGTGCAGGGGAAACAGGAGGACAGTGGCAAGTGCTCACTGTCATCATACACAGACACATTTCCAAGGCTGTCACCAATCTTTGATGCTCTGGGATTGGACTGGATCAGCATCAGGCCTTGAACTTTCCTTTCCCTTGCATATTTTTCTGGCTGCTGTTACAGACAACTTTGTAGAGCATTAATGTATTCCCATTTAAATTTCAGCTTAGGGCCATATTTTGTCATACAACACTGATGTAAAGTCAGCTTGCTGCCTCCCTGCCAAGCACAAATCTGCTAGTTTTCAAAACCAGTGGTGAAGGCAGTCATGTGACTAAGGAAGTTATGCCCCCAGTAACTGCAATGGTAAATAACATTTTGTTTCTCTAATGTGAGTATTACTTAGTGAAAAGGTTTGCATTTAGGCTCTGCTGGCCTTACTGTAAAGCTTAAACACATGGCCCTCAACCCAGCAATTCCAGAAGTTTCCGTACTCTAACACCCTGAGACACTGCACAAGGGGAATGAACAGAATTCTCTCCATAGCTTTTGTGCTGATCCACTGAAATCTGCAGGAAGATTTCCCTCACACCTCAAAACTTTGGAATAGGCACATAATGTCAGCTTTCAGGAGGTTAGTAGCAGGGGGCTATAAAAAGGGAAGAGAATACAATATGCTTGAAGCAAAATTCACATCATACAAAGCTGCAGTCTTAAATACCACCTGTCTTGCCAGGAGTGCTCCTTCTTTGGGGATATTTGGCTGAATAACTGGCAGCTACTGTGAAAGAATCTTTCCCCCAGCTGATGTAAATTTTGGGTTTGTGGGGCCAAGTCCTGTGTAGTTACACCTGGCTATAGTCAAGGTAATTGCACATTACCAAGTTATTCAGTAATCCACAGTATCTTTTTCCCATGATTGTAGCCCATTTTTGTTCTCAAGCAGAATAGTTCTTTAGCCTAGTTCTGGTATTGTTTTGAAGAAAACACAAGAACAAAATTGAAGCAAAATGGGACAATGGTAATGCAAGAGCCTTATTTATCCAACCTTCTCCATTATGACTACTGAGAGTAGGTACAGCTTGTTATACTTTCTCACATTAGCATGCAAGGTTATTAAATTGCTACATTAGCCTAATAAAAACTAGTGTTAATGCAATAAAAAGGAAAGTCCCACTTTACTGCATTAATCAATACAAGGGGAGCTGTAATACACTGAGCCAGTTTGGCAGGGAGCACTAAGTCTGGACAAGCAAGTAACAATACAATGTGATTATAGTAGATTAAAAATTACAAATGACAAATCATACCCCTAATGAGGTCTGAGAAAACCTGTCACAGCTTGGAAAAGGAAGAAAGGCTTTTGGACATTTCTGGAACATTTACATGCTACATCCATCCACCATGTGTGTCCACACTGGAGTATTTTATGTACAGGATGCTGTAAGAATGGTCCAGTGAATGGGATCTATAATGCTACAAGGTAAAGCATAAAATGACATGAGATGCATGTAAGTGTTTTGCTTCTAGCAGCTCAGAATCAGGCTTTGATCCATTCATGTACTGAAAAATGAAGTTCCATATATCAGAACTCTGCTAAGAGAAATGAAGATAAAAATATTTCTCATTTTTTTAAGTGTTAATGACTAGACAATAATGTTCTGTCAAAGGACTGGAGAAGAATAAAAGCTGAGACATAAATATACATATATTATTATTTTGCCTTTTTTGAGGGGGGTTGGAAGGAGTTGAGTTTTATTATTTATTTCACTCCTAGATGACATGACAATTACATCATGAACTCCAACATCACTAAGCATGCTGGGAGGGCAGACAAACCCAACCTACTTGAAGGAGAAGCATATTCAGGAGTAGATTTGCCTGGAAGTCCCCATCCTCTCATATTGTATGCTGAGACACGGACATAATACCTCTGGCCCTGCAAATGGAAACAACTGGAGTCAAAACTATCACTGGATTCAAAATCCTGGCTGCAACAACTGCAAAGCAGTCCCTCACAAAGATTTTTTTCAGTGAGAAACTTAAATAGCTTTAATTATTTAAATGCACCACGATAGATTGAAACATACTACAAAGATTTGAGGACAAGGTTTGACACCCAGTTCTGTTTGGTGTAAAAGAGATATAAACAAAAAAGAGATATAAACAAAAAAAAAAGAGAATGATTGATATCAACATGTGCATTCCTGGAAGAAGGAGGACAGTTGTTATTTGAGGTATGGGTCATCAGAGTCAGGTCTAGATTTCTCAAGAGCCTTTGATCTGCACTGACTATCCCATGATCCAGAAAACAGCAGCTTTTGCTCCAGTCTTTCCCAATCTCCCCTGAGAATGATAACTCAAAAAATGGTTCATGCTGTCTATTCCTTTATGACGTTTAGATTATGGCTACCAGACATATCGTGCTCTATCACTGGAACATGTTGCTACAAGAAAGGCTCTGCAGTGATTTCCAAGGGGCGGTGATGCAACTTCTTGCGTCTTGGTATCACTGTGGGACTAGGCCATCAAGGTCTAAATGAGTCCTCTGGCACTCACCGTCCTGAGACCTGTGATGGAGCACCTCAAAGAGTGAAGATTATCCATAATTATTTCACCAGCCAAAGGAGAAAAGTCTTCTGAAGAGCTCCATTCCACTAGGAAACAAATAGCATGAGAAAATCAAGTCAGGTACCAGTCCAAGCAAAGAAGTCAAAGGACTTCAATCACTCACAGGTTAACTTTTCTCCTAGCAGTTTCCCAGTCCATGTGGATACTAAAAGTCATGTTAAACAATAACGTTTAGCAAATACACGGTAATTAAATTATATCTCTGTGTATGGGAGACAAAACCAAAATCTTGTTCAAAAGCTTTTTCAGGAAAGAATGCTTAAAAATAGATTGCAATACAAATTACTTTGAGTTACCACTGCCCTCATTTAAACAATTTCCTTTTAAAGAAAGAGAAGTAGTGGAAAAGAGAAGGTGAAGGAATTGGACCTGTTAATGCCATTTGGCAGTTTATACATCCTAACCAACAAAAAGCAGTGGCTTGCATTGGAGCTGCATAGGTGGGCATGGGCAGAGTCCTTTTGGCTCCTCAGGCCCACAAAACTTTCATCACCTACCCTTGGCTAATTTGGATAGAAATATTCCCTTTGGACCAGACACTCACTGGAGCCTCATGGGTGGGTTCTGGCTCTCCTGGCCAGTCCTGCTGCTGCTCTGGTCACTGCAATTACAGAGCTCCACCAGGACCTATTAAGCTGTATCCACTTTCGGAGGGATTTCAGTGCTGCTGAGCTGACTGACCCCTCCCATTTTCCTTCAGCCCAAATTGTGATGGGCACCTTCACCAAAGTGCTCCTGTCACTCCTATTCCTGCTGAGCTCAGGGGTTATGGAATCAGAAGTCCTGCTGTCCTTATTCTTCCTCAGTACTTGCAAAAATCATTGTGCACATAAAACTGTATTGAGCAGACCATAAAAAACTACTGGATGATTTTAAAAAAGAATATATGCAAGTGAGGAATGGATGGCTGCAGGTAGGAAACCAGAGTTTTTTCTTCAATTATTCCTTATTAATGGGGGGTGCCATCCTGGAGTCCTATCTCTGGGATTTAGTGACTTGTACCTTCAGATTCAAACTTACAGGAAAACCTATCAAAACCATAGTGAAATTAATCTCTTGAATTATTCTACAGTAAAAACTGGGAAATCTCGTGAATTTCCTGGATTTACACCAAAGAATTCAATATCAAGCTTTCCTTTATTTCCTAAAAACCATGCACAGAATAGTTTTTAGACACTTTATTTGTATATTCATTAGTATTGGAGTTGATCATTTAGAACAGATCAGAGGATATAGGTATTCTAATTTCAGCATGTGGAATTTTCATCTTCTGGCAGTGTCATATTGGTATGTTCACATTAAAAGAAAACGGCTTCAGAGAATTTCTTGTTCAGCATATACAACATTTAACTGCCAACACATTTTTCTAAAACGGCCAAGTATCAATAACACAACTCATTTTTCCCTTCTCCCCTAATCGCTCCTTTTCTATGAATGCAGTTTGTGAATGCACAGCATGTTCTGCGACATTTTTGTGTTTGCTGCAATGAAAAGAAGATTGGTTTTTTATAGTCTCGTTGAATTTTTTCACTGTGTATTTTTCTAGTTTTCCACGGGTTTTAAATACCTAATTACTGCCACCTTTAGTGGAAGCTATCTCTGCACATTAGTAGGAAAATGAAGAGACTGTTGCAGTACTATATTGTAGGGGTTTGTTGACAGTTTAATTATGGGAATACTTAAAAGTAGCATTGAACTTGATGGCCTGTCAAAGTTTCCATTGTAAACTGTGTTTTTCAAGGTTTCTAGCTCCACTTGTATTAAATCACTGCAGACGCTGTACACATGCTGCAGACTTAGACATGTTTTCTGTTTTCCAGAAGGAGAAATCAGGAGAAACCCTGTTCAAACTGCTGAACATGTTGTTGACAGGCTTGCAGTCACTTCAGACACAATTTTTCTTTTCAAGGATTCATGTCAAGCAAGAAAGTGTCACTCAGGACAGATTCTGCCAGCAAATCCTGCCTTCATTGGAATCCCCAGGCGTGCCCTAGTGTCCTGCTCCAAGAGAGGAGCAGTGGTTGGGTCACACTTCAGGCATCACGAAGCAAAGGCCAAGGGTAAGAGAAGTAGCTCTAAGCTGCTTTTGAGCTTCCCAAATTTTTAACTGTTCTATGGACTGGAGGCTGCCCAGACATAAACTGGTACTTCGAGAGGCATATTTAAATTTGAGTAGCTTACACAAATAAACATTGCAGCCCTGTCCTTGATGTGGGTCCCCTTCCACTTGCCTTTGGCATTTAGAGGAGCGCTCTCAATACTTAGAGATGCTGGCACACTGTCTGAAGAGGAGTTAATGCCTTAATCTGAGCAGGATTGCAATCCTACCTGTCTGCAAGCCTGTGACCAGCAGGAGCACCACAATACTGGTGTTGTGACTTAGCAACAGCATGGCAGCTTGTTCTCAGAAATACTCAAAGGCTGCTGAGTTCAGAGAGAGACGCTGAGTTTCTGATGGGAGAACAGGCTGACGTGGCCCTCAAAACCATCTCAGAAGCAGCAGGGAAGTTTGTGAGGTTTTGTGATAGTAAGTCACAGGGCTTTGCTCTGATCTTCCAGGGCAAACTGCTGCCCCAGGTCATGTCAGTGAACCCCTGTGTGCTGGGTGACACTGGGATGTCCCAGCCCCTTGAGGGACAGCAACTCCCTTGGGAGAGTGACCAAGTGCTCATCCTGCCCCCTGGTCCCCCCACCATCCCATCATTTGCTGGCTGCCAGGCTGAGGCTCAGCTGTGCTTCTCCTTATGCAGCCAGCAACGCCAGCATTTTGATTTTTTTTAGCTTAGCCGGTGGTGGCTGAGCCCCGTGGAATTGAAAACACAGGGATATTAGCCTGTGGATCAGGTTATGGTTATCATGGTTGAGAATCCCCCTTTTAAAGGATATTTACCTAACAAGACGGTGTATCCGAAGTTACTCAAAACTTAATTTTCGAATATATTCATTTAAAAACCTCCCTTTTGGAAAAAACCCCTGTCCCCCAGTTTCAATAAAAATTTCCATAACTGAAAAATAAATATTTTTTCAACAGCTGTGTTGGAATAGTGCCTTCTTTCCCCCCTCGTTTCAAAGTATATCTGTCATAAAGAAACTCATAACAAGTTTTGGAATTTTCTTGCTTACTTATAATTTTAAAAAACTTTTTTCCTCCCATGATTTTACCGACTCAAGTGAGAAGAAGATGACATGATACAGCTTTAAAGAAATGCAAATCAACAGAAATAATTTATCACTTAGGTTTGTATCTCCTGCTCTGCATTTCCAGATTTCAGCTCTCTACTCTAATGGTCATCTAAAAATAATACATAATATTCTGCTATACTGATTCATTGGGTTAGAAACCTCCTAGGAGGATGTGGATACCAGTTTTCCTATTTTATAGATGTGAAAATGAAGCAAGGAGAGGTAGAGCACCTTGTTCAGTCAACAGACCCCAAAACAAGGGGCAAAATCCATGTGTTAGGCCAGTGTTGCTCGCACAGCCTGGCTTTGTGGGATATCTGCAGCTCTTCCTGGTACCAATACAAAGCTACCCACCCACGGTCTTCCCCTGGTGATGAATCTGGACCTAAAAATTATGTAATTTGTGCATGAGCAACACATCAGGAAGATTTAGCTAAATCTTTGCCTCCTTTGTGAGAGAGAGTGCTGGGAGAGAGCAAACAGAAGTTACCAACCATTTGTGTCATGCTAAAGTCCTTGGGACTTTAGAAAGAACAAAAGGCTGCCTTACCTCAGCACGTAAATGCTGAATTATAAACACGCTCAATATTGAAAGCTGAGGATGAAGAGGGTCCTTTATAAGGGCCCAGGAACAGGAGCTGGTCTTGTAGACTGCACCAACTGTGCTGTAAAGGACCTGAAAGCTGTTGGGTGAATTAAGGATGGAGCATGTTCCAGTCCTGTTCTGAACACCCCAAAGGGCTGCTTTGTTGTGAACGCTGAATGTCTTTGCTGTTGCGGCTTTCCATCTGACACTTCATGTTATGTCAGAGCAGGGCTTTTTTGTGTGTTTAATATATTGGTGACTATGTGTTTTAATGAAGGTGCCCTGTATTCCAGAGCTAGCAAATGCACGATGTGTTGCTGCGGTCGCCAAGATAAGTAGTAATTTTTAAATAAACAGCAGTATAAACAGTTACATAAAACTCATGTAAATTGCTGGCACATAATTTTAGACTGGCTTAAGTTATGTAACTTACTTGTGGCCAAGTTTTTTTTCTTTCTTTTTTTTTTTAATACTCAATTCACGCACTTTAAAATAAAGGGAGAAGTTTATTTTCACCTGTTTCTTTTCCACTCACAATCCTTCTGTTATACTGAGCATACCTTTAACAGCTTATCAGAGAGATGGACAGACAGATAAAAGGCAAAGGGAAGGCACAAAACACCTCCTGACCTTATTATAGATTCATTCAGCAAAGCACCTTCTCCTGAGTCAAGTAAATAGCCTGAGCCACAGTAGAATTTGTCCCTTCTCTTGACATTTGTTTTTCCTTGCACTTAAATTACTCTCTGAATTGCTGAATAGATTAATTACACCAAGAAACAGGAGTTCTGTTTCTGCTCGTTGGGGTCTGCAGAGTAGTGTATGAAGCTGGAATTCTGGATTTTATTCCTGCGTTTGCTACTGACTTGCTGAGTGACCTTGGGCAGTGGATTCTGCCACTGTGGCTTTTAAGGCAGGCTTGAGCAGCAAAGGTTCCATCTCCTTCCCCTCCTCCCATGTCCAGGGCCTGGGCTGATGGTAGTCTTATTCTGTGTTTCCAAGGGCCTCCAAACAAATAATCGTGTTCTTTATTAGCTTCCTTTGAAATATAAAACTGACAGAGAGCACCTCCAGAAACCACTTCATGCCACCTTTTTCTGCTTGCTGATCTTGACAAAAAATTTTTAATGATTTACTCTCATAATGCCTTAGCAGCTGATTTAAGGACATTAAACACTGTCATTCATATGCAGAAAATCAGGATGAAAGACCTAAACAAATATTTATAATACAAGTGAAGAGACCCAAACACCAGTGAAAAGCAGCAATCTGTGTCACCAGCTCTGATGGAGAACACTGTTTGCAGTATTTGGTCAGCTCCTCCTTGCTGTCTTCAACTGTTCTTTCCAGCCTGATTTAAGAAAGGAACAAAATTTTTTCAGATTTTCAGTTCAGGCTGTGTTCATGCCTCTCTTATGTTTGGAAATCATCCAAGAAATGATAGGAGAAACACAAATTATACCAGCTGTAGGGACTACTGTCAGCATAATGCTTCCATTAGGAAAAAACAAATGAACTGAGCAGTTCATGCAAACACAGAAGTGAGAACACAGTCATGGCCTGGGACTTGGATTTCTAGGTACAACTTAGATTAAAACCTGAGCTCCAAACTGCTCCAAATACTAGTGTTCATTATTTTGAATCTTATCTATAATTTCAGTGATTTCTGTAAACTTGTCCAAGGCTCTTTGTACTGGGTTAGTAGAAGCATCAGTAAAGCTGAAGAGGAATGAAAAAAGATGGAAACAAACAGCTCTGTGCCCACCTGAGGCAAACAAAGCGCTGTTGTGGTGGGAGGGAGCTGCAGGGGGGTTTAAGGGCCTCTCAACAGAACAAGACAGAGCAGTGCAAGACAGAGTACCAAGAAAATCATCTCTAGACTATTCCTAGAGAGCACATCTTCATTTGAAACTTCCATGGCTATAAATCTTCACGATACTTATTTCAGAGGTTTTTTTTTAATAATCAAATACTTTATTTGCAGTAAATCTTCTTCCCAACAGCTCTAGGCTCCTCTGCGTTTTACGCCTGCTAATAATAACCAATGATGTTAAATAACCTTTCTTGTGGCCCTGTTTCTGGATGTTCCTTTGACCCAGGCCAGAATACTCTATTTTATGTCTTGACATTTATGGGAACCATTATGACATCAGGCTGGGTGCCAAAGACACATCTTTGCTTGATCATGGTTTCACTAGTTCATTTTAAAGCAAATCTGCATTATATAAATGATTTATAAGATACTATTTTTATTGAATTTTAATAAAATTCTCACCAAGAGAATATATTAAAAAATTGATCCTTTTTTTCTCAAGTATTTGATTAGCATTTTCTAATCCCAGCAATTTTTTATCTGTTTGCAATAAGGCCAGCTATTCCAATACAAGAAGGAAATTTTTTCCTCTCTGTTAGTGAAAATGACATTTCTTCCTAACACTTTATAAATAACTAAGAAAATGTGCCATGTGGGTGCACATTCAGCCTTCCAATGTGGGCCAGTGGTTAGAAAGCTACAATGGATCATAATAACAGCCAAGATTTGTTTCTCAGCCCTGAAATGACAAACATATCCCACTCTGGCCATGGAAAGAAAAGTAGGGGAGAGTATGTGTTAGAACTCTGAGAGGGGACTGGAGAACAAATGGGGTTCTTATGCAAAGACTTCACATCCTAGAAAAGCTTGGCTTGGGTTCTGCAAGTTTCCCCTCCCAGTGGGCACGTTTGACTCCTGTAATCTGTGCAGCCAGAGCCAGGGGGAAGCTCCCACATGCAAGGACCGATCGTTTGTGTGAAGCGTGCACGGGGTAGGCTCAGCTTCGTGCAAAAACATGACATTAAAATCTAATTAATAATGAGCAGCTGGGAAAATGCAAACAAAAAAGCAATCTATCACAATATAGGAGGCAAACCAGAGTAGTGCACAGCGTGGGGAGCAAAGGAAGGAAATACACAGACGCTAATTCAAGTAATCTGTTTAATGGGATTCCTTGTCCTCTAGATGTCTTCTGATATAAAGAGGGACTCTGCTGCATAGATGTTGATTAATCATAAATAAGGCTTTTTTTCTTTATAAATGCCAGTAACTACAGTCACCTACAGTAACTTAAAGAGCTTTCACCTTCCATAGCAATGCAGACAGGTGTTGCAGGCAAAACAGCCTTGATTTGGGGATCTTTTACTTACTTTAATTTATTGCCAATTAACACAAATTTCTAATAATTCATTCAGAGTGAGAAGAAAGTAAATATAATTAAAAAACCATTTAAGTGAACACCTTTCCACCATCTTTCCCAGACTGAACTTACTCCAAACACTTATCCTCCCCCTTTCCTATTGTCAGCTTCCCTTCTCACTGCCACAGCTTTCACTCAGTGATGGGTTTTCCATCACACTGAGACATAGCCAGGCCAGTTGTGAGCAGCACCTGGCTTCTCCTGACCTCCTCCCACTTCTTCAGTGGCCCCTGGCTACAGGAACCTGCCATCCATGCCCAGCACTGTGCTCAGGAGTGAGCCAAGTGGGTGCTCAGTGTGAACTGACTGAACTCAGACATGGGTTAAGAGGGGGCTCATGGGTGATCCAGCTGGGTGTTCATTAGTAAATTAACTGGATGCTCATGCACAAACTGATGGGGTGTTCATGCCTGAACTAACTGGGCGCCCATGCATGGAAGCAGAAAACCCTGCAGTTTATGCTCAATATACCAGGTAGAAGCTTGCAGCTGATCCCAAGGCCTGATTCCAAATTACAGACATGTATCAGTTCTGGGGGTCAGATCTGATTACTAGAACAGGATCAGGATTTGGTCAGGGAGGCAAACTAAGACCTAGACCTTTGATGCTCGTAAATGATCCAGGAAAGTCCTTGATGGGCCAGAGAAGACTGAAGATGAAGCTATGAGCAGGGAAACTTTGCCATAAACCCTTTGAAGACATTCTGGTTTTGTTTAAGTCTTCAGTGTGCCTTCATTCCCAAATCCATTAATCAAAATATCTGCTAAATCAGGAACCTCCTTCAAGACAGAAGCTGAAGGTCTTGAGTCCCAGTCCTGCCACTGACTATAAGAAATTCATCTCTTCTATGCCATACCTATGAACTGGAAGCTGTAACAGCCACATGCAAACAATTAAAAAAAATACTTATTAATTTTGGTAAGTAAAAGCAAATGTTATAGGCAAAGCAGTGTCCAAAATTCAACAACATCATGATACGAGACTTTTTCGTTAGAAACCAAGGCAGACAAAAGTAGAGCCTGTATGTCTGGGTTTTCTCAGAGCTATTCATCCTGAGCTGCTGTTCAAAATCCTTGTAAAAAACAAAGCAGGAGGAAAGAATGATTCAGTGGAGTAACCGGTGTTTGATTAGCTACATTAGTTAATTACACCATCACTTAATACGTGATTCATGTTCAAAGGTGATTTTAAATACATAGCAAACTTAAATAACAGAAGTTCTTAAATTCTGTGTTAAGTCCAGCACATACTACAGACATTGGCAGGAGCTAGAAATAGAAAGGTTTGTTTTCACTTTTATACATTTCTGTACTGGCTAGGCAAAAAAATAGAAGTCAAATTGCACAGTCCTGTTAGCTACCAAAATGTAACGTGCAAATAAAGTGCCCAGGAGACCTAATAAAATGCCATAAATGAACTACTGTAAAAAATATCAGACCACACCTATTCAGCAGGATAAATTCAAATGTCTTACAAAGGAATGTATTCTCTTTTCTTTTTATGGAGCAAGAACTGTTTTAAGGAAAGAAAGAACGAGTTTCAAAATATACAAAGAAACTTTGAATAATAAGTGGAAAGGGTTTCAAGACCAAGTGCAGAATGCTGCTCAATTCCACCATGGACTGGACCAGAATCTAGCAGTGACACAGCACCTACTTTAGAGACACAGAGGTATTATTATTATTAAAGCACTGTGTTTTCATAAGATTCACTTCCACAAGCATTCATTTCCATAACCAGGGTTCTTCTAGAAGTCAAAGAAAGCACAGGCTTGCTGCTTTCTACTCGGACACTGCTGTGTGAGCAGACAGTTGCCACCAAAGTGGAGAAAGAGATATATATAGATATGCATATTTAGGTCTTTAAGTATCACTGCAGGGAGCCTGCCAAATCCAAACTTGGTCAAAGATGGAAGGCCAACTTTTGATAGAGAAATCAAATACATAATTAAAAAATGTGGTATCTGCTGTTTGTATGTGCTCATGGGGACAAGCAGAAGCCCACACAAAATGATGAGATTATTTGGTTGTGAAAGGATTACCCCCAAGAATAAAACATGCAGAATCACACAAAATTTATAGATTGTTCCCGTCAAATCTTTGAGATTTTTTCACATTGAAATCTTCAATGTAAATTTTCCATCGACCTGGTGAGAAGCCAGCTGAGAATCCCAGATCCAGGTTTCTTTTGAGCTCCAGGGCAGGTCTCAAACAGACGCAGCCTGGCAGGCTCCTCATTCCTGAGCACAGGTGCTGGCCCTGAGTGCAAAGGCAGCTCCATTCATCCTTTAGCTCAGACTCCAATGACAACAGCAAATTGTCTGGTCTGTTCTGGACTAGAACTGACCCGTTTCATGCAGCCGTGGGACAGCAACATCCTGTGGCCAGTGCCTATCCAGCCAGGACTGAAACAGTGACTTAAAGACAATTTAAATTACTCTCATTCAAAAAAAATTTCTGAAATAGACCACAAGCTGCTTTGGAAGAAAGGAGGCAGGGAATGACCTTTTCTCAAAATTTAAGCAAAACATAACTCCTTCTTTCCTTATCTAAGCCAACCTGTTTTGTTCTGTTTTGTGTTTTAAAGAGCTACACCAATAAAAATAAAAATCTTCTCTCCATCCAAAAGAAATCCTAGAAGGTAGCTGGGAAGTTCTGACAAACATGAAATACTCTGCTAAAATACCAAATTAAACAAAAAGGTAACAAGGGCTAAAGTGGCCTAGACAGCTCAGGACCACTATCTGGAAAATAACTTGGCATCCCCAGCTACAATCAAACAGAGAAGATTAGCTTTGTTTGCTACATCAAACATGTCTTTCTTCCTCTCTCTTCAAACATAAATAGTTCCAGGCTCTAAAAGAAATTAGCTCGACTGGGGTTATACAAGCTGTTTCATTTTTTTTCCTTCAAAGGGAATATAGATGTTTGTTTAAAAATTGTAAATAAAATATAAACAGAGATTTTTTCATTGCATGGTGATCCTTTCCAGTAGGTAATGATCAGCACTATGTCCATTTTTCTTCCTTATCCTATACTTTGGGATCACAGCATTGTTATGATTACTTCTGACGGGAAATGGATGAAAAAAAAATCATGCAGCAAGAGGAGGTTTATCTGTGCTTATTCACTGTAAAAGCAAAATAATAATCAGATTTAAATCCATAGAAAATAAGTGCCACAAAATTACTTAAACATTACTTATAATTTTTTCATTGAAAATATCTGCTTTCTTTATGTGTATGTGTTGTGTGAAATATGTGAACCATAGAAACGCTGATTAGTGAAAGAAAACAGTTCTTTAAAAGCCCAGCAAGCACTTGCTGCTCATCTCTAGGGGGATGTTCCTGGGAGTTGAGTGCTATCTGTCTGGATTATGCTGCTTTGGGGTATTTTTCACTGAGATGGTTGCAAAGGTGCAGCTCTGGGATAACAAATCACCCTGCAGTACCAGTGTGGTGGTGTAAACAGAAGGCTCTCCCTGGCTTCCAACTGTGGCAAGTTTTTTTGTATGTCAACGTGGAACGTTTTGATTGTGTTTTCGAAGATGTAAAACTAAAGCAGGTCCTAAGTACTTCCATGGTGGGATGTGAAGTTTGGCTCTAGGGCACTATTAACCAAGGGTAGGTTTTTTTTCTCAATATTACGGTGATGCTTCACATCCTTCCTAAAACTGGCTGGGATGAGGTGTCTCTGGCTTTGAGTCTTTAGCATGGAGCAGATTATTACTTTTATTCTTGATTTATGTCATGCCTGTCTGCTTCCAGCCTCAAAACACTTTACTAAGTTACAATGTACTTAGGAATCATTTCACATCAGCCACCACCACGCTGCAGCCTTCTCTAGAGGGAAACTGAAGGGAGCCATTAGGATGGTGCCTGCAACATTAAACAACAATCCAGGAGAGGAAGTAAAGACTACTCTGGCTCCTTAAAGCAATGGCTGAACAGAATGCAGTCACTGAGCTGCCATCCAGCTGGGACACCAAAGTCAATACCCATTCACCATGTGTGGTTAAAATTAAATCTTCTAATGAAGTGAGATGGTTTTAGTGGTTAGAGAGTGAGTGCAAAGTATTATTCTCCTGTATGATTATTTGTAAGTTATACAGCTAACAAGGGAAAAGGTCAAACACAGGAAAACACCAGACAGTTAGATAATGTTCCAAGCCCAGTTTCTAAAAGACATTTGGGCAAATAAAGCTTTGAAAAAATATATGAAAACAAAAAGGAAAAAAAAGAGAGATGACAGGAAAAATGGAATCGGCAGTTTCTCACTGTTTGTAGGGAACTAAACTAAACCAAACAGAATTGATGTCAGTTTTTATCCCCTATACTTCAGTTCCAGGGAAAAGAACATTATTAGTTTCTGTTAATGAGCAGATATTCCCTAAACACTGCTGCAAATGCTCCTGAATTTTAATTTTCCTAGAAAAAGAAATGGTAAAGTATTGAGGGGAAAAAACCCACCCTAACAGCCTTTTTGTTGTTGTTCCTGAATTAGCAAAATGCTTCGATGGTTTTCTGGACAGGAGGTTTATATATCTGACTTAGAAGATCTTCACACTTTGTTATCAAGCTCTCTTTTCAGGGCTAGTAATTGCTAGCTGGTTCTAATTGTTCTTGCAAGTGATCATTTGAAAGGTTCATTTATGACCCCTCAAAGTAGCACAAAGGATCTCACTCTATAATGTAATAAACAATTCTACAACCAGCGCTTAATTAATTCCCGTAAGTCACCAAAAGGAGCTATTAATGATCTTTCTTTTTATCTAACTGTAAATATGCAAGTCTCCTGGGACAAAGATTTAAAAAGAACATTCTGGCAAGAGTAACAGTCAACTTGATAAAGCATAACATGAACACCCATGAGGGTAATTCAGAATACTGGGCAGTGCTACCAGGTCTGATCAGAAAGTTAGGTCAGGTTGGATTAAATTTCTCTGAATTCTGTGTTTACCAAAAACAGGACACCACTGACATGGTATAAACCAGGCTCAACCCAAATGAGCCTGGTTACCCAAGAGAAAAGTACTGCAACCTTTACAAAATTATTTTAAAAAATTTCTCTGTTTGGGAATTTGCTTTCCTGTGAAAATACCAAAAATCATTAAGATTAGAGGGTGGACAATGTTTCGAGGTTATTTAAAATATAAATATTACAAGGAACAGTCTGGTATTTTCTAGAGAACTTTGGTGTTTTAGGAGCCCAAGTATTGTTTTCACAAGTAAACCAGGCAGTGGGAAGGTCTTAAATGAAATTTAGTTTCCTGGCAACACAACCCATTGCCAAAAATTAGATTTAGGCTTCTAAAGGGCTTTGGTGTTTTTGAAAATCACACTTCCTGCAGCATTGAACAGCTGACTAGGTGTAATACAGTAATTTGTCTTCTACTGAGGCTATCAGGGCATTACCACTTTGATGGCCTCAGCGGTGTCTGGGAGGCTGGGGGTTTTTTTTCATAGAATGTAAAAAATTATTTTGCTGGGCACAGCCAGTGATAAGTGGAATCTGTGACCAGAAGCAGGATAAGGAAAGAAAGAGAGAATGTGCCTTTTCCAAAATAAGCTCCTGTAGTGCTTTGGGAGCTTGTGCTGATGCCAGCGGAGCCTGTGCACTGGCATGTCCCATCTTTGGAAGGGCTCCATGAGCTGTTGGACCCTCGATGGATGGGGTCTTTCTGAATCTCTCCTGTTGAAACCATCCCTGGGACACCCGTGGAAATATGAAACGGACTCCCCACCACACAGCCAGGATGGTTATGGCTGTGAGTATGGAAATTTTAGGTTTAGGCACCTCTGAAAGGAGTTTTCAATGATTAATACGAGGAAACAAACACAGCAGGAAGCATTAAGAGAGAAACTGGGAGAAATAACTAAGAGGACTTTCAGGCTCCCACACCTTGACTCCCCTGGTGAGGGCCAAGGAGGCTTCAGATCCCCAGTCCCTTGACCTATGGGAGGATTCATGCTCCCTCTGGAAGCTGGAGGCTGTGAATTGCTGTGCTTAACACTGAAGAACTTACTGTTCCAAACATCGTAGAAAACCTGAAAGTTCCCTTTAACAGGAAATTTTTAAAATTCTCATTTTTGTTCTAATCTTCAATAAAGCTTGCTTTTTTTCTTAATGTTGGAATTTCCTGTGGAACGGAAATTCGGTTTTAAAACCATCTCTATTCAACAGCGCTATTCAGATGGAAGCATTTTCTTATTCATTCCACTTTGCAACTAACTGATGCCACCCCAAATGTATCACTCTTCCAAGAATGATGCGGCAGCCCTGGAATAGCTAATTAATTGGGCTGTATGATGCCTCTGCCAGAAGTTTCAGCTTCCAGAGGCATTCCTTTAAGGAATGGTGGTGTGGGTTTGGCTTTTACAAGGATACACATGGTTTCAGGATCCCACAGGCACCAAAAGTTAGTTTGTGTTTTGTAACTGCTCATCTCAACCCAGTCATTGAGCTGATGTCTTAACCACAGTGAGTCACACAAACTTCTTCAAAGCACTCATGGAGAAAGCTTTTGGTTAATTTATTTTTCTTTTTTTTTAATAAAAATTTTGTCCTTGGGTAATATTTCATGAAAATTCCACGTCTGTGCCTGTTTACTGGGAAAATAATTACATTTAAACACTACTTGCATCATAATATAATCTCTTGTAGATAAATACCTTTGCCACTTAGCCCTCAAATTTTTGTACATTGTTAAGGGGAATGAAAGATGTCTCAATCCAGTACCTTTATACTTGGTCACCACAGCTGAATTGACACTGAGGGGTTCTTGGAAGGTGACAGTGAGTGATGTACTGCTTGTTACCATGAGACAGACATTGGTTGGCGCCTCAGGGGCTCCTGGGAGAGAAGAGAAAACATCAGCTCTTCAGCACAACAAATCCTATTCAAACAATGTTTCTGAATCTTCAAAGAACCCACTGAAAATCACCCTGCAATTGTGAGCTTTGGGTTGTAGGTGTTTGTGTTTTCTGCCTTTTGAGCATTTTAATTAGTGCCCCTGCTAACAATATCCTGCAGACACCATTTGTTTCTATCACGGGTTTTGGCTCCTTTTTGGTTAAAAATATCTTCCTGCATATATGTAACCCAATAAAACAGATTCATGCTAATTATGTCAGTGAAAAGCCCTTATAAATCTCTTGGGGTGGATAGGAGGAGAGAGAAAGGACAAAACCACAAAGAGCTAATGAAACCTTTATGGTTTCACTAACAAACTCAAATTTATCAAAAACCAGAAAACGTTTTTACATTATTGTGATTCAAAAATTGCAAATTCCACAATTGTTTTGGTGTAATAGTTCCAAAATACAGTCAATTGAGGCCCAACATTTTTGTTTAAAAAAAGAAAAGGAGAAAAAAGAGCTTAATTTGCAGAATATCAATCAGACTCAATTCAGAAATCAAACACAAAATGTCATGACTTACTGCTGGGATTGATTTAAAAAATCAGTGCATTAACTTTCACTACTTCTGTATTTCCTTATTTAGTATCTTAAGAGAAGCACTACATCTGTCAAAGAAATAACCTTAGCGTACAAAAAATTCAGAAAATTATTTGCAATCACATTTATATAAAGATGATTGTAAAAATGTTAATGGCAATGATTGTATTTCATCATTTAGGATACAGCTAAAAATCCACATGTCTAGAAACAATTCAGACCTGTTTACTCCTTCATTTGGTCCCAAATTCCCATTTAATTTGGGTACAGACTCACTTGTACCACTGTTTGAAGTGACTCAGTTTGCGGCTGTGGTGATGAAATGGATACCAAGACTAAGATTAGTGCTTGCCAAAATTAAGCTTAAATTTTCACAATATGTACATGAAAAATGAAATTTCACTGCTTGGTCAAATATTTAGAACAATCTCATTCCAAAATAATAAGTTTTCTTGAAAAATAATCAAATTACAACAGAGAAAAGGCCAGTGTCCCCATCCTTCTTCCTGCCGATTTGTATGTTGTTTTATAGCATCCTGGTTTAAATTCTGAACATGTTAAATGAGATCCAGGAGTAAACGTGAAAAGAGATAAGCAGGACAGAATCATCGCATCCTGAATGAAGAGTTAGGATGTTTTATTAATTTTATTGAACCTAAGGAGCCATGTGCTTGTTGCTCTCAGACATTTAGTCCTTTTATTGTTCTAATGTCCATTTCCTTCTCCCTCTTGGAAAGGCCATTTCACCTTTGTGCCTCAGTTTCCCCACCCCAACCTTCTCCCGTTCTGCAGCAGTGCCATGAGGATCAGCCAGTGAGAGCATCTTTGGCGAGGTTTCTCAGCTGCAGATTCCTGCCTGGAATGTCGCTCTCTCCCTGTACTCACGGGCATGCTCGTAGCCGGCCTTCATGCGCTGGTAGAGCCTGGCCCTCCACTCCCAGCTCTTGAGCAGCTTTTCCCTCTCGGCGCTCTCCGTGCCCAGCCCTTCGCTCACCACTTGTGCAGATAATTCCGTCACTCTCTGCTGGGCCTCCTGCACCAGCTTGCTCAGGTGCACAGACCTGCTCTCCACGTTCCCAACTGCCAGGAAAAGGGGGAAATAGCAAGTGCTTGGCAAAATCTTGGCCTTGCTCAAAACACATGTAAGGTCAAATCCTTGCACACTCTGCTTTCCAGCCACTCTCTTTTCGTCAAGTGGGTTACAGCAAGGCCAATTTATACCGCTTAAAGATCTGGTGACTTTAATGACATGAACAACATGAACAAATTTACAACATTTTTTCCTCTGGTTTCTCTCATATGCCTAAAAATGTCACAATTAGATGAACATTGCATATCTGTTTTAAGTTGGAATATGAATACCAAGCTAAAATAATAAACTCTCTCTCTAACCTCTGCTTTGGCATAATATCATAAACTTACGTAAAAAAAAGAAGATTGTACTGGTTACAAACACACACAATATATAAACTTCTACAAACAAGGAGAGATCTAATTGGCAAAATGAAGAATTTTTTGGGCCTAAGGTCTAAAGCTGGTAGAGAATGGATCTCTTTCCAGCTTTTTATGCCAGTTTTGTCCGTCAGAGGACTTAATTAGTCCTCTGACAGGCAGCGAGCAGCTTGACACATGGAGATTTTTTCCTCCAGTGCTCAGAATAATTTTAATTTGATGTTTAGCAGTTCAGATTTTCTGTGCAAACTACCATGGGCTACATCAAGGTTAAAATGAAGATCACATAGGTTACAAACTAAAATATGTTTTATTTTAGCCCAAGTCCACAAGACTACCCTAAACAAGGTACCCTTGATTATACAGTGAAATGTGGTGAATCAAGTCCTATTTTCAGAGTTTCTCTTAGCCTAAAACTGTTCAATTTGCATTTTAGAAAGTAGGACTCATAAAGATGTTTAATTTGAAAAGAAATGCAAGTACTGATTTGGTGTTCAAGATGCAGGAAACAGTGTACAAGAGAAGCAACTCTGAAATTACAGAAAATAAGTTTAGTGTCTGGAGTTTTTGCAGAAGAGCTCTGAGATAGCCTTAATTTAAAGGGCCTCTTTCTACCAAAACCAGTGCCCTGGAACATGTAGATTTTCTTAGAAATAGTGGGGAATTGCTAAGTAGGGACTGCCAGGCTCTTGGTTGCCCCAAGTCTTTTACAGGAACAGTAGGAATCTTACACAGACTGAAGCCACCATTCACTTGCACAAGTCAGGAACAGCAGACATTTCTGAAAACATCAAACTGTACCAAAACACCACAGGAGTGAATATGCATGTGGATATAAATATATTATTTCTAAACTGGGATTATATGGGACAAATTAGATTGGAAAGGAACTTCTCTAGACCAATCCTGTTCAAAATAGGTTCAGCCAAGAGGTCAGACCAAGTTACTGAAGGCATTCTCCAGTCTGGTCTTGAAAAATTCCCAGGATGGATGGAGACTGTTCCACTGCTTCACTGTCCTTACAGTGCAAAAGGTGTTTGTTTTAGCCAGCCTGAACCTCTCATTTTAACTTTTGCCTCTGTCTCTCATAGCAGTATGACAGCCAGAGTTTAGCAGAGTCTAAGAATAACCCTACTGATGTGAAAAGTGCCCTGGGATCTTTACAGCCACGGGAGAGTAAAGAATTACTCAACACCTCTGACATCCAAAGGGTTGTTTTTGAAGAATGTTTGTCTCTAAGACTTTGGTTTCAGAAGCTGGCTTGAAGCCATCCTTCTTAAGTTTGATCATTCTTCATATGGACATCAGGGACATATGGCCAGGCTCCCTGGAATCTGCTGGTATCCTCAGAACTGTTGTTTACTGGGAGGCCAGAGGTGATAGGGTTTCCTGGATCCATGCCTACAATAAACATGCAACACATCTGATAGCACAACAGGACTGAGGAAGGAGATTTTATGTGCCAGAGCTTCAGGTGGTTAAGAATTGGCATTGGTTCAAGTTCTCACTAAAGATCTGACTCTATCTGTTTAATCAAGATTCAGATCCACATTTGTCGAGTCTTGGAAACATGTCCTGTCAGCCAGTGGGAATTTTAATCTTATTTTTATTTGGGTTCACATGAACAAGCCAAGCCATGAGTTTATGATGAATAATAGTGACTGAAAAGATAACATTTCCCCTTCTCCCCAACTAAATTAATATTTTAAATGCTGTACTCTCTGATCTTAGTTACTTTGTTTTTAAAAGATGTTGGGTTCCTGTTGAGATTTATACAATCTGAGCTCCATGTGGAGATGAAGATCATAGTTTTACTTTCTGTTGCTTTATCTGCTGCTGTTCCAGGCAGAAATCCAGGTGATACAGATGGAAGCTATCTGTCCTCCAGATCCTCTTTTCTACAGAGTTAGATTAGGGGCTATAATGAGATTTCAGCTGGATCACTACAGCTAATATATACAGTGGAAGAGCAAAGGTTTTCTGCAAAGGAAGCTTTTTGTGTACACTTAGAATGAGGAATTCCTCTATTTTGCCTTCTCCCAGCTCTGTGCATCTGTCTTGTACACTTCTAATCACATTAAGAGATGTTGTGTCCAGTCCCAAAACTGTGTGAGTCAGGATTTTACCCTCCCATTCAGCCTGGGGAAGTCTTGCTCAATTGCCCACCATAGAGAAATGAAAATGTTCCTGCTGGGTGCTGGATCATGTTCCTGCAGCCCTGAGATGATACAAACAGGATGTAATTTGAACAGGGTTGGTTGAGTATGGAAAGCGGAGCAGAAGTCTGGAGAAAACAGAAAGTGAATGCCATCAGTTCCACAAGACTGAAGCCATGTACAAAGATGCCGTGAACCTTTGTTTTGAGGGCTGAAAATAACTTTTTGCATTTCACTCTCAAATAGCCACTGCAAACCCTTCAGGTAAAAACCCAAACAGTATGATCATTTGCTTTTTACTGAGAATGCTTCATCCATTATTTCAATCAGAAAAACTAAAAATCGAGATAAGTGAAGTAGAAATTTGGTGGGTATATTTTGAAATGGAAATGAGGTGGTTATATATTCATATTTCCTGTATTCATAGGCATGTTTGCATTAATTACAGGAAATGAATACTAATTTATGATTGCCCCTGCTCACCATCAGACTGCATTTATTTACAGATGAGGTCAATGAAAAATTAGTTTAGTCTTTTTTACTGCTGTTTAGAACACTCAAGACTGTGTTTTCCTCTAGATTTGTCATGGTTAATGAATGTTGCTTCAGCATTAATCATGTACTCTAAATGCTGTCACACTTTTTTTTAAAGCCTCATTCATGAACCATGACAGAAAAATAAACAAATAAATATAAAACTAAAAAACTCTTTTCACTGAGCAGCTACACTATGCAAAAATCTCCAGGGAAGGTTAAAGGAGGCCAGAATAAATGATAATATAAGTGCTGTGGATATAGAAAAGCAATAAAGGTGTACCAACACTGAGGGTCTGGTAAAAAAACTCAACATGCACATGCACACACACTCTCCAGTGAAAAAACTGGCAATGTTAGTAGCCTCAAGGTGCAATTTCCTGGAGCACTGAGATTGACATGCCAGCACTAAATGTTGTTAATTTAACTAACTTCAAATTAATGGCAGAGTCTGCAGTGGCCGAACCCCTCAAACACAGTCTCATTATAGCCTTGCTGGGAATGTCCTAAATATAGGCATTGACAGTTTAAAACAAATTCTCTTACATCGGGGTATTTTTAGACCCACGTAAGGCGTCAGAGTTTGTGTCATGGTATGGTTGATTAATTGGGTTGCTAAGTCACCCTCCAACCCACAAACTGGGCATAAAAAGGCCCGTGAAGGAATACAAAGAAGTTTTATAACTACAATATGTAGTTATAAGCAATATTGGTATTCCAGTAAAGTGAGAAGGTCTGTTTTGTGTTTAGGTTTTCTCCAGTTCTGTAGAACTTTGAAATTCTCATGTAAGTGGGACTTTAGGCCATTTGAAGACCAGCAGTGAGGGGTCTGTGGGTAATGGAAGTGATAGATTTCAATACAACTGGCCTCCTGAAGGCAGCATAGCCAAAATCAAAAGGATAATCAAAATAAAGCAAAGTCAAGACCACCCATCATCCTTTTATTTTTGATGACGAACTCTATATTTCAGACCATGATCTTTGAATCACTCAGTTTCTGTTTCCATATTGTTGAAGATTTTTTTCTCAAAATTGCTATTAACCCAGCTGCCCCAGTGTTAATCACATTAGAAGCTCAACCTGATTCATTAGTTGGTGTATCTGAGATAGAGAACAAAATAGATCTACTGAACACATATTCAACAAGCAGATATTGCTGCAAATATCCTCCAGCACTCTTATTGTTATAATCATCCTTATGATAAAACCAGGCAATTTTTGTGTGTCATGTAATTGATTTTACCCAACAACAGCAGAATTGATCTCATACAAGCAATTATCTAAGTCAATTTGTGTTCTTTACTTACAGTGCGGACTTTCCTTTGCCCCAACGTGTAGAAGGGTCCTGGCAATGGGGATGTTGTTTGTCAAAATGGCAATATCCAAAGGAGTGAGTCCTTCACTATTTGGTGTGTTCAGGTCCAGTTCCTCCAGTGTGTATTGATAAAGAAGAATCTGAACAGCATCCAGGTCCTGCTGCTCTACGGCCTCAAACATAGCTTCATTGCACTGGAAATTCTGTGTGTCAATAAAGACAGAAATTCAGTAAATTTTTTCATCCGTAAGTGCTTTAAAAATAGAGAAAATTTGTGTTTTGTAAAATTGATATAAAA
>WEIT01034541.1:62113-88863 GCA_013389985.1 Dryoscopus gambensis
ACATTCTCATTTAGACATCTGTCCTGTAATCAAACTGTATGAGCAACAATATGTATGCAGTGTGAAACTGGATGATACACTACAATTTTGGCAGAGTCTCGGACTACTGATTTTTCAAACTCAAAATTTCAAGTAGAAAACTACAATCAGGTGATGAAGATCCAAATCAAACAAGCTCTTCTGCAGAAAAACCTTCCCAGTTGCAGAGTGAGCCAGTGTGTTCATTCTACCACCTCAGTTATTTCTAGGTGCCCTTATTATTGCATTTAAGTTGTAACTAGAAGAAAATTTGAAATTTATAGGCCTTAAAAACAGAAGTAGAAGTGGGACTGAAAAAATGGACTGTCCAGTGCACATGTCTGAGCAGCTGAGAGCACAAGCAGACCAACTGAAGAACTTTCATGGCACCAACTCTCAGGCAGGAAGAAGCACTGAACCTTTTCCTTACCAATGTCAAGGAGATAAAAGAATGGCACAATACAAAGGCTGCTATGGCTTCTTAATTGAGCTGGGGAGAAGCAGGTGCAGGAGAGTAGCCGGGCCTGCAGTTTCTTTTATGAGAACATCCTTCTGGAGCTTGCAGTAATGACAAGTTATTTGCCAAGATTCTTTAAATTTTCTCTCTGTGTCCCATTGCCATAATTACCTGATAGGGTTTTTCCCTCTTTGGAATGAATTAGCAGGAGCAAGAGGCCCAGCAGGGCAAGGAGGGTTCAGAGCACAGATTCAGATACACAGTGTAAACCAGCTCCCTGTGTCTCAATACCACGTGGAGGGAGCACTGAGAAAATCATCACAGAATGCATTCTTTATTCTGTGAAATAAATATTGAATTGAAACCATCTTCTACTGTGATTAGACGTTAACTCTTCAACCACACTAAACCTTCATTTTCTTTTTAAAATTGATATAGTTCTATTTGGCATATCCATGTTCAAGTTTGCTCTCAGTGAAACAACACTGACCTGCTGGAACGTCTTTTATCTTCTTGTAAAACACATGGACAAAGGGTTTCCAAGCAGTTTCTAGAAACTACAGGCCACAGCTCCACCTTGGAATTTGATCAGTTCTACAGGGGCTTTTTCTCAGTGTGCTTGAAGCTAAAAGTGTCTTCAGGAATTTCCAATCCTGACAGGGATCTACTGGTCTACTCTTTGCACGTGAAATATTGGTACTACACTAAGAAATTGCAAAGGTGATGTTACCTAAAAGTTTTAGCATGGGACCCACCTGTGCTGAATATTGGGCATCAGCAGATCAGGAGGAAGAATGTACATAAGATGCCCTTTACCCCAAACTGCCAATATAAAGAAATGAGGTACTTATGTTAACATGACAATCTAAGGATAAGATGAGCTATGCAGCAATAAAGCAAATCTGGGACAGTAGTGCTGACTTGGGAATCTACCTTGCAGACACTGAGGCACAGAACAGCTCATGCTGGAGAAGTATTTTTTCTGTAGTTTTCCATGCAGAATAAAAGATATTACTTAAACATCAGTGGTGATCATGGGGCTCTGTCACACTTTGGGTTTAGACTCTTCTCCAGATGGTAAGATTCAGGTTTAATTTTATAATCAAACACTTAGGCCACACTCCAGGGCTGGGATAAGATAAAACTCTCAGAAAAAGGGACAGCTGAATGGCAAGCAGCTCTATTTTTCATTCTTTATCAACCCCTCTGTTCAAGATTAAAAATTGTTTTTAAGGACATACACTGTCATTAGTGAGCGCACCTGTACAGGAAATATTAGAAAAGAAGATAGCACATATTTGTCTTGTTATAAGATAAAACTTTAAAAAGTCAGAAATTTTTACTCCAATGAAGCAATATTTTTTATCATTCCAGTAGCTCCACACATCTGCTGTCTTGCTTATGTAACACTTTTATAATCTTGATATCAGAGACCTTACTCTTATTCTGGTGTTTTGCCCATACCCTGAAGGGATGAAGTGCTCTTGCTAGAAATCAAAAGAATTTAAAGTAATTATAATTACAAAATATTCTAATGAATGGTATAATTCTGATACTTCTGTACGTCTTCAGCTCCCACTCAACGGTGATATTGATTTAACAGTTGTATGTCACTGTATTGTGTACTCAAAATTAACATACAGAGAGCACTGATGTTTGAAGTACAGACGAAAAAGAAATCTGTGCTCTTCGCTCTATGAAAATTCATTATTATCAATGCAGAATTGTGAACTGAGAGACTTTTTCATTGAAATTATTAGAAATGTAAAATCAGATAATCACAGACTGGTTTGGGCTGGAAGGGACCTTAAAGATCAACTTGTGCCAACAACCTGCCATGGACAGGGACACCTTCCACTAGAAATTCACTCACCAATTCTTCTGTATCAGCATTCTAAAAATAATTAATTTCATCACTGTTAATGTCCTTATCAAATTCTTTTTCTACTGTTATTGGAACTTACTCTACAGTGTTGTTTGGGAATACAGTGTTGTTTGGGAATACAGTATTGTTTGGGAATACAGGAAAATTATGCTTCAGAATCATCTGCATTTTGATCCAGTCAGAAAACAAGCAAAAGCATATTACTCTTGTAACTAATCACAGCTACGAAAATCTACTTATTTAGCAGTGAATTAATCAAGAGCATATTACAAAGGGAATTGGTTGAAGGAAACTGAAGGACTGCATTGGTCTGCATTTCTTTTAGTTAGGTTTATTTTTGGAAACATTCTGGGAGCAGAAGAAAAAGGTAAAGCTGATGATATTACTGCATGAACGGCTGTGGTGCTCACTCAGGACAGGAAAGTAGTTATTTATCTCTTCACATTTTCCCTTCTGTGGCACTGGGTACACACATGGTTTTCTCTTTTTTAAAAACCAGAATAAGTTTTTAAAATTGTCTTTACATATGTGCACAAAAATTAAATGAGTTAGCATTTGTAGTGTAGCCCTAACTTCTCAGTATCATTATCTGGCTTTAATTCCAACTTTGTGTGAAACTCGGGAAATCTTGTACATCTCAGAAGTTTCTTCCATTACATAAACCAAAAATTCACTATTACATGATAATAAAAGAGAGATGGCTAACTTCACTAGTATAGCTGAAATTAATCCAAATTATGGCTGACAAAAGCATTGGGTCCTTTTAAAATATATATATACACACACATACACCCCTTAACAGATTTTACCTACCTATCAGACTGCTGTAGAATTATTTTTGAAACTTTGATTTAAACTGGGTTTTTTTGATTCTGTTATCACAATTTAGACCTGCCTGTGTGCTTTTGAAAATGTGTCTTTGGACTTTTGCTTGCCAAATGAAATTCCTGAAGTATTTGTGAAATTTTGGCCCTACGTAAGTCATTGAGCAGAATCTAAGCACGTTTAAGGTAATTTGTCGTAAATGCTCTTGCCAACTGACCTGTTGGCAAGAATATTTCACCAAAAGGGAAAAAATAAAAGCAAATTTCTATTCCTTCATTTCATTAGAAATCTGATCGAAAAAGCTGCACTGATTTAAATGAGAAACAGAGCATGAATATTATAAGCTACTTCATCCAATCCAAACAATTACGAGACCAAATTGCAAATATCAGGTTTTCCAAATGAGCAATTCAGACACAAGCAATAGGCTGAAATACATTGGCAAGTCTTGTAACTTCAAAGAGTGTAAAATCATGGGAATTGATGTGGCCTTTCTAATTGGGCATGTGTGCATCCCTCATCCGTAGCAGAGCACATCAAACTGTACTAGACAGTCAAAAAATACCCTGGAGAGGCAGCAAAATATCTATTACATCTTGACCCACGCTAGTGAACTGCCCCATTTGGAAATCTACATCCACCCCAGCTCTCCAAGTCCAGAAAAACATTATACATTCCCGACCAACTTTCCCCCAATTATTTGCTTTCACACAGAAAACAGAAATATATTTGAAAATTATAGTTTTCTGCAAAAATCTTATCACATTCCATGTAGAAGATCCTCTCCTACTGCAGCATTTTTCAGACATCTGCAGCCCAGGGATAAGAAATCCAAACAGGTATAAGAAGTAATATCTTTAGACCCAAGTGCTCAATTTTAGTCCAGCTGGTATTGTCACAAATACCAACAAGAGCCTTCTGATTTCTGCCATTATTTACCTCTACCAGATAACTTTCTTCTGCTCTGGAAGGACAAAAGCATTAAATTCAAAGAGAAACTGAATCACATTTGAAAGTGATTGGGTGAAGTTTAGGAGCAGTTTTTACATTGCTTTTTCCTTGACTCAGTCCTGCAGCCTCTAATCATTAGCTGGACTGCTGTGCTATGTGATTAATTTATTTAGGTGTTACTGTGATGCACAAATGTATACACTGAAAAGAACTACAGTATTGCTTTGCAGTAAGTAATAACCATGTTCCAGTAAGTGATTCAGTGCCAGAGTGTTTAGAAATGCAATCTTATGTAGCTTAATTAAAATGAAGTGCCCCTTTCAAGGTATTTGCTCTAAGTTTGACTGAAAAAGTCCACTATGTGCTACTGGAGTTGGAAAAAGTGGTAAAGTAGTTTCTGCAAAGACTTGTTTTGATAAACATGAGTTCAAGAATAAAGCTATTTTGGGACATTGCTATGTCTGCAGCAAGACAACAATTTACTGAATGGAAAGTGTTGCACAGCAAGAGAGAGTGGAAAGAAAACTCTTCGCTAGCCAAAGCTGAAAGAAAACAAATTCTAACAAATGTTGTTCACTTGTCTGGAGACATGATTTTACTCCTTGACTTCACTCAGTGGCACAGAAACTCAATGATTAGAAAATACATGATCTAGCAACTTGACCTGGAATATTTCCACCCCTTCAGTAATGGTTTCCTTGCTGTTTATTTCTAGGGAAAACTGGGAAAACAACAAGCAGAATGGATAGAATGGGATCCAAAGCCTCTTGAGTTCAGTGGGGATCTATTCACTACCTGTTGTGGACACCAGCTCAGACCCCAGACTGGTGATACCTACAGGTTCCTCTGCTGTGTGTTTGTCAGTGACAAAAGCTGTGACATTCCCATGACAGTGTAGTGGGCTGGGGGAACAAAGTTAGCACAGGTACGTCTGGATCCCATTAAATCCCCACGCACACAACATAAAATCAAGTCTCCTAACAATGATGACTGATGAAACAGGTGCTCCCGCTGCCTGACAGATCCAAAGTGAAAAGGGACACAACTCAGGTTGTAAGCTATTGGCTCAGGGTTAGCAGAGGACTCAGCCCCCAGCAGCAGTGCCCTGCTCCTCAATCCTTTGGCTCAGCTCATTGGCAATTTCTCTTCTTATTAGTTAAGTATGACAGAAGAGCCCATGTTTGAAGGAATATGTAATCTGAAGTGTGTATTTAGATAAACCCTGGTCAGAAGATATGCTCACAGCCTGGCATTCATTCAGCCTACATGTCAGTCTGCTCTGGCATGTCCCCAGCGCTGGTTTATCCTCCTCCTTCACTCCCTCAGTCACACTCAAGCTTGCAACTGAAGAAAAAAAAGGCAAGAAAAGATAGTGGCTAAAAAATAAATCTAAGTAATCTTTCCCCACAGTTCATACTTTGAGCCCTCAATTCAAATCATCACTACAAACTGAAAAGCATCTGGAAACCCACGGCCTCAAAAGCACAGCCGTTGGCTACCATGCAAAGGCTGTTTCCCAGCTCTCAAGCCCTTTTTGAATTTCAGGCATCTCTTGTGAAAAAAGAATCTATTGGCTCTGGAAGAGCTGAGAGGAAGCAGCCATTGTCCCCTGCTTTTGTCAAGTCATGGTCTTTTTCCATAGGAGAGAGACAACAGTCTCCACGGGTCATGCAAGGGTCCTCTGACTTCAGGAAAGCATGATCCTAAGGGACAGCATCAGCTAATTGAGTTAAAAATAATTTCCGATTCTTGCACTGATTCATATAATATGTCTCTTACATAACGAAATTTGTGAGTGTTAAAGGAATCTAGAGTGTCCTTTTTCCTTCTGAAAAAATGTAATATTTTTGTTATCTGGCCCAGCCATACTCTGAGTTTAGTCCTACATTGCACTAAGCATCTGAGCTAGTGCAGCAGAGTACTGGTTCCAAGAGGCATCTCCTGGTGCATTCACAGACACTGTCATTAGTCTTTGCTCTTCAGAAGTGGAGATGAACTCTTCAAAATAACTCAGAGGAGACATTGAAGAATGTGTCTGTTCTTCCTACTTATGGAAAAGTGGAATTTATTTTGTTTTGGCAATATCAACAAGCAGGTTCATCTTCCTCTAGCAAATATAAAAGATTCTTTTGTACACTGAACTTACATTGGGCTATTATTTCAGGGACAGAGTCCATTTTCCCAAATGTGTGCACTGGGGGTTGTGCAACTTCACCAGCACTGGCAGCAGCAGGAGCCCTTGTGCAGGTTAATTCCAGCAGGTGTTTATATATTTTACTGTGCTGGTACCAGAGTGCTCGGCTGGGATTTGGTTGGGGTACCCAGGCTAGACTGCCTCATATGTGAGCTCTTTCTTCCATAGTCTTATCTACTGACCATCACCACAGTCTGGGAATAGCCTTGCATTTATTTATCCGTCATGCCTGAAAGGCATTCGCTCTGTTATTTGGAAAAATGGGAACTTCTATTAAAGCCATCTTCACTTTTCTCAAAATACTTTTTATTCTTTTCTTGTAAGAGAAACACTTGCATCTATATTTAATTCACATTTTGTCATGTAAGTGACAAGTTGCAACCTTACTCCTGTGATAAAGCATCATCACTTGAGTAGGTAGCCTGTCTCTACCCTTCAAGGAGGTCAAACTCTATTTTGACAAAGGATCAGAAATGGTAAGGCTGAGAAGCACATACAGCGCTGGGCAGGGAACAAAGAGAGATGATGAGAATTGTACAGATTAAAAGCCAGCTGATTAAGGAGATTAATCGGAGAGTAAACGGGCAGTTTGATAGGGATCAGGTAATTACCATGGAGGCCTTGCGGAGGCTGAGGCGGTCGGAGCGAGCTCTGAAATAGGCTTCATCAAAGGACGTGTGGCTGCCCTTCAGCTTCTCCGATAGGTTCCGGTACAGCTGCTTGGCAGCGTTGGGGGACGATGGCATGCTGTGCTTTTTGTTCTGCAGGAGACTTAAGTTATGCATTTGCTGGGTCATTTTCAGCCAGGGGTTTCTAGAAGGAAAACAGCAGTCATTTAGTGAGGTTTTGCTACACTACCATCATTGATCAGAAGTGTGTCACTGAAACACACAGTGCGAGGTGCTGGGGCTAAAATCACTTTCACACATGGACACATGGAGGCACGTTCTGGGCTTTTTCAACGGCAAATTGCTCTTTATGGAATTAGACCCATGGATATCTATGGAGAGAAAGAATTAAAGATGGAAAAATAAAACAGACCACCCCAGAATTATTTGCTAATTTCTATAAGGAGGAGGGGTTTTAATTAATGAGGGAAGCAACTTTTTTGACAGAGTGAGTTCTGGTAATAAAGGTGTCAGAAAAAAATGACACCCAAAAGTAAATGTTGCTGTGGACAGTTTCATACTGAGTGGCTCCTTCCTCAGGTAGTGGGCAGGCACTGGTTTTGTCTATATATTGGATCCCTTTATCCTGCTCTGTGTTTGCCCTGTCCATTTAGAATACAAACCCTTCGAAGAGGGACTGCTGCCTCTCTCTGACTGCCTCACCTAATTGGATTTACATATTATCTCATAATTAAACAATACTTTCTACGCTCTATCATTAGAGTAATTTTTCTGTATTAGGAAAAATTGAATTAATATTTAACTCTGGAAGTACACTATGTGGAAATAATTTAGCCTTTCTGAAGGGAAACCAAGAATCAGATTTGACCCAGCTGCAGGCATGGGAAAATATCCCCATGGATTTCTAAGTGAAAAGGTGACAGAAATGCACCATTTCTTCACACTTTCTTTTTCCCTGACAAGAGCGTGTACACATCTCCAAGGAAGAATGTCCCTCTAGGAGACTTCACAGTTGTAATAGTAAACCTGGCTACCCTTTCAGACTATCTTTTCTGGAAATAATCTTTAGGTCTTTTTGTACTATGATACAATTTCTTTCTGTTCTCATGGTCTCAGCCTTCTTTTAAGCAAATTGGATGGCAGGACCAGATTTTAATGACTATTTCCAGTAAACGCATTCTTTACTAAACACTCACCCCACTGTTGAGGCTGGTTTTGGCAGGTATTTGTCCTTAAGATTAAAGATACCACCCAGGTGTCCTAAGCTTTCTGCATCTTCCATTCTCAATGCACACTGTGGTGAGCAGACACCCTGAGTAAAAAGTATCTCATTACAAATAATTTCATATAGTCTCCATGCTCCTGGGATATTGAAGAGAGACCAAGTCTCTGAATGAAGAGAGACAGAGTCAACACAATTGTCGTATGTGATGAAGAGACTGTTACATTTGAACAACAGTGTGTGCACTCAGAATGAAATTATGTGAGCTGCATCCCTGAAATGAATGTGCAAGTGTGGAGATGATCAGCAGCTCTCTGGGACTCAGGAGGCAGCAATACTGCAAAAATTTTTGATTGAGTTTATGGAGTAAACTGATTATCCACCTTCCACTTTTCTATGTTATTAGTATTTTAAAGAAACTCAGCAATTTTCCAAATTTAATGACAATTTAATTCTCAGTTACTCAGAGTAACACTTCTCGTTTCTGTTAGTATATAATGCTACAGACTGTCCCACATAAATTTCTCCTCTTATCTCTGTTCTCAAGAATTTCTAATTTTCATCAATAAAGTATGCGTTAAAAAGCAGACCCAAATAGTGAATAAAAATAGGTCAGTAAGTGCCATAGCCATGTTTGTAAAGGAAGTTTCAACTTCTCAAAATAATTTGATTTCAAGACTACAAGTCTCGAATACCAGATACCACACAGTTAGTAGTGAAATCAGGACAGAAAGAACAGTTTGCATTTGCCACATGAACCTAACCACCCTCAAGATGAGGACAAAGAAGAGTAGACCCAACCAATTCTTAATTCAAAGGCAGCTCAGCACATTGCACTGTGTCTGCTTTGGGATTATGGTTTTTTATTTGAAAATCAACAGGCTCAGCACATCTGAGTGGCACAGGAGAGGTTACAAGCTTCATGAAGCCAATATGGGAATTTACTGAGGAGCTGTGTAGATATTTAAGTTTACATTAAAAAAATTGGGAACATCTTAGTAGGACTTCTCCTACCTATTGTGGTATTATTAAACAAAACAAGAATGCCTGGTATTAAAGCTAACATGGCTTATGCCTCTATCAGGGTTCTCTAGGCTGATAAAGTCCTCCCTCTGTCTCACTAGACCAAACTACCTGCTTGCTGACTTTAATACTCTCAAGAACTTAAGTAATTATCAAAAAAAAGGAATTTTGGCAGCCTGACTCCCAAAAAGCCCGCTTCTCCACCCTTCATGCAGGAAGTGTATTTGTCTCCATCCCCTCAGTTGCCCAGATGTTTTTCACAGAATCTCTTGAAAGTCATCAAGTTCAAGCTTTTCTTGAGAAGCAGAGGAGTTGTTACCAGAATCCCAAATTTTTACAGAGAACAGCTTGACAGCAGCATTTTCCTTTATGAGAAAATAGTAACCTGATCAAGTAAAGGAGAAGCACGTGTCAGTTTTTGGACAGTTTTCCTGGAAATCTGAGTCTTTGGGGGAAGTGTTCTAGTGACACCTCTCTCAATACACATTTAAAACTCAGACATTTGGCAGGGCTGTGTTCTCTGTTCCAATGTGTACCCTGTAAAAAGAAACTGAAGCCTGTTACAGCATTCTAGAATGCTGGTGGAGGCTTTGAACCAAAGCAAATTTAGGCATCACTGGGGTGCTAATTTGTGTCACCAACCCAGAAAAGTCTCAGAGCAGTTAAGTAACAAGTCTGTTTCCCATGGCATGGGTTAAAGTTCTTTTGGACTGTGACTAAACATAGTTTGACTCCAGATATTACAGTTCCTTGGGGTTGCTGGAGTCCTCCCCACCTTGATCTGGTCAATGAACCGGGATTTATCCGTTCAGAAGAAAACAACAGTGTGTTAGTAACCACCTAAACAGTGACTTCTGAGGACAGTAACCGCAGCGTGCCCTTGTCACACATGGAAGCTTTGTCAGTAAAGAGCCACAGCAGATCCCAAGGCTGACACTGATGGAAGAAGAGAACAGAATCTTTTATAATGTCATCAGGGTTTCTATGAAGTCAAGAGCTGGTGAATCTATAGAGAAGCTAAGTAAACACTCTTAAAATTGCAGCTATTCAACAATAAAACAGATGACATCTTTGCTATCCACACAGAGTTGGTGAATCACAAATGACTTGAAACATAGACATGCTCCCTGTATACTCACCATCAACATCCCAAACAAGTTCAGGGAATTAATGTAGAACAATAAGGAAAAAAATGGAATGACATGATGCAAATGAGCTACATTTTTTCACCAGTGTACTGAAACAGTAAGGTGCAAAATGCTACTGCAGATGATCCTACTTAGCATCCTTCCTAGCCATATATAAGGTATGAAATGAAAAAAAAAAAAAAAAAAAAAAAAAAAAAAAAAAAAAAAAAAAAAAAAAAAAAGGGGGCAAGTCGCATATTCTGGAAAACTTTCTGGAAATGGGATCTTATTAGGCTGTAGAAATGACTCGCAGAAGAGCAATGGGAATAAGATTGGGCAAAATCACAGGTAAAAATAATAAAAAGAAATAAGAAAAAGAGACAGCTTGATTCACATGATCCTTTGATGGAAAGCACAGGGTTTTTTGGATGTTGGCATTTTTTTCATTTCATGAAAGCAGTTTTAGGCTCCTTTTACAAGTTATTAATTCAATTTCTTTTACAACTGTATCCTTGCCTCCACAATCAGGTGAAGACCTGAAATGTACATTGTCTTGATTGAAACAACAAATCCCCCAGCTGAAATGCACTTAGCCTGAGGATATATCATTGTCAAACAAAAATTGTTACAGCACATCGAAGACCAGTAATTTAGAAAAAGGAGACGTGCAGAACAGATCAATTTGAGATTTTCATCTATGGAAGCCTCTGCCCAAAGCTGACATTGGTCAGGAGGACATAAGTACATCTCCATATGGTTTGGAGTAGCCCTGTGTGATCTAACTTGCATCCCCACAGCAAGCTGAGCACTGTAACAGGCAGCACAGCACCAGGTTTTACTGAGAAAGGCAGGACTAGACAAAATAACAACAGCAGCTCCCCTTATAACCAGTCATAATTAAGAGCAGTTTGCATTTCCAAGAATTAAAGAGCGCAAAAGTCTTGCAGCAGATCTCTGGGGAAACAGTTACTACCCTGGAAATACCCATCAAACCAGTCTGTGTGACTGTCACTGTGTTACACCATGAACTAAACCAGGGACCAAGGTCTCCCAAAACACATTTTGTGCTGCACATCCTGCAGCTTCATCTTTGTGATCGGATTTCTACTTGCACCTAAGCACTGAAGTAACCATTTTATTCCCCATCACCAGGGTCCTTTAAAAGCCAAATTCAAATACAAATGAATATAAAATAGTTACCTTTATAAAAGCTTTATGTTCTTTTCCTTTTTAATTGTCAAATAATGACCTAATATTCATGTCCCTTAAAAATATATTGCAGAGAAAGAAAAATAAATACCTAAATTATAGATCATTCTCTGCTGTGGCACAGATATGCTACACTCTATAGACAGGTGCACTGGTAGGGCACAGCGTAGCTTTAAAAGCATTCTCTTAGGATTTTAGGAAAACACAACAGCTGAGAAACCACTCAATACTCTATGTTTACGAATCAATCTCATACTTGAAACTAATAATTAAGAATATATGCATTAAAGAGTTAAATTTGACTTACCAGCTTAGGCTATCCAAGGCAAAATGTGAACAAGTTGCTGGTAATTGTCCACTGTCTTCCTTCAATGAATCACATTAGCTTTGCTGTCTCTGCTGGCTCAGCCTCTGGGCAGAATGAGTAAATCTCTTCCTTACACTGCATGAATGATCAGATATGAAAAAGCCTATTACTAGTAATTACTGAAGTCCAAGATTGCCGCTAAAGCCTCAGAGCAAAACAGTATTTAAAGCAAGTAGTGTTGTATAACAGGTAGAATGTTTGGTGCCTTAACTCTGTCCCAGTTACCTGTGCAGCTGTGGGAGTGACTAATATGTGAAGCCTCCATGTGAGAGATGCCATGACTTCTTTGTGATTTTAGCTTGTTGTAGCCTTTAAAATTGATCAGCAGCACAGCGTGCAAATAGAAAAAATAATTACTGCCAGAGTAAACAAAACTGTGATTGTAATTAATTTTCCATAAAGTATGAGCAAAAAGACATTAATGCAGCCATCCTCAAGCAGTTGGTTTTATGCTAAAACAGTAAAAGGAGGGGGGAAAAAATCACAGTGCAGTAGTGCTTGTTGCAGGTGAGGTATTGTTTCTTCTTTCTCCAAGCAAGCTACCACTACAGCTGTCTGCAATCATAGCAACAAAAGCAGCAACCATAGCTGTGGGACATCTGCAACATCATTGGAAAGCTCCCAGCCTGAACAGGTTATGCCTCAAAAAGATTATTAAATGGCTAACAAAAACACACTCTACAGATGCTTCAGCTAAAGCAGATCCTGTAATGTCTACATTAGGACCTTCCAAAATAGTAGAACAGTGATATTTCAAAATCCCTTTTTTTTTTTTTACTATTTGGCAAAAAAAGCGCAAATTCTGGAACCCACAGAAACCCACAAAAATGTTACAAAGTCAAATATGGAATATTTGAAATACCCATAAAGAGAATTCTAAAAACAGTGAAGGGCACAATCAAAGATAAACAACCATCTAGGAAATTGTTATCCTTCTAGACAGTCCACTGGGTTACATTCATGCAACCAGAACACTTCAGTGCAACATCTGATAATAGAAAAGAACCAAAACATACCAATTCCTGTGTCTGTCATAGCCAGTGACCATTAATATCTACAGAAAAAGTATTTTTGATTGTTTTTATGGAGAGCTACTCTTACAATCTGCTGCTATTTTTTTCTCTGGATTTATTCAGACATGGTGCTTGATTTTTGGAAAATGTTGGAAACCTCCCAAAATCTGTTGATTAGCCTGATTCTCCCACACTTCAAATCTCAGCTAAGGATGCTGTGCCTCATACCCAAGTGCATCTGTTTGCTCAAATAGCTGAAGCTAAAATGCAGTCCTGGGCCTGATGTTTGTATGTCATGGAACTTGGCGTTAATCTGTATTTTTTCAATCAATCTGCATATGGATCAAACCATTCTTTGGGGGGTTTTCTATAGGCACATGTGCATGCCTATACACGCATGTGTAACCATGCACACAGACGTATTTCCAGGGCACAATGAGAATATCAAATGCAAATAGTTACATGCTTTGCTGCAGCAGAGAATTGCAAAGTGCTATTACAATATTCTATGCATGACATTCCTTCTGTACCATGAAAATCACAGGCCATCCATGTACAGGATTCCCTCTTTTGTTCTGCTCCTTCCAAAGATCATTAGTCAGAGAGCTGACTGAGGTCACTGCTCCTTGCCAACAGGAGGAAATTGGAAATCTTTCAAAAACCACCAAATACCACTTTAACACTGAGATACTATCTGGAAATAAGCATGCTGAAAATCTGAAATGTCTAAATCAGTTAAAAATAAATGTAAGCCTAAGTACTCCATTTTCAGTGCTGTGCTAAATAGAGATGATTCTTCTGAGTCAAAATTCCCAATTAAGGTTTTTTTTGGTCGGTACAGACCTCATCTAAGGAACTCACTTGTAAAGGAATTCTCACTTTCCAACTGTTTTCGGGGGGGGGGGGGGGGGGTGGGGGGGGCCTGAAGTGAATTTGCAGAAATTAGTCTATTCTTAAACATTTTCTAGCAATTTCTCATTGTGGTTCAATACTTCTTCTCTCTTCTTTCTCCCTTCAGCTTGGTGGAAAGCCACCCTTTTACAATTGCCATATCAACTTTTTAAATGCTTAGTCCTTTTCCTACCCAAACAGTATTTAGTAGAATAGTAAAAGTCAGGAAGTTTTCTTGCCGAAGACTAGTTCTGTGAAATACAATTAGTTTTTTCATATCAAATAAACAAATTTATAATCTTCTTGACCTATTCATTATTAACTGTTCAAAAGCCCAAAGACACAAAACGATGCTCAGTAAGGTAAAAGAAGTAATCAAAAATTTAGTAAATCATAAAAGATGAAATTATTAAAAATGATTATTGAATGTTTGTAAATAAGTGTAAGAGGCACCTACACCCCGTTCTGGAAATGAAGAAGACTAAAAGACCTACAGAAACAAACCCCTGGGTTTATGATAAAACACGTGGAAGCAGATCCTTTAGTCTGATCTCCCACAGAAACCTGGCCATCCTCAGCCTTTGATGCTTCCATTAGAGGACAGAGAAGTCATCCAGTTACTATTGCACTTGCATTCCACTCTTCATAGTTGCACAGAGTATTTTGCTCCCTGTACTTACACTGCTGACTTAACCTATTGCGACAGGTTTTCCTTCCATGATTGATGAGTCTGAAAGTTCCCTACATGCAGCACACAACGAGAGCCGATCCCCCAAGCTGCTATTGTTCTTACTGCTGCTAAAGCTGCACATTTTTGTGAAGATGTACATTTAGTGGTACATTTTGTTTAAAGAGGCCACCCAAGTTGGCTGATTCAGTGACAGTCACCCAAACCTTCACTCTGAGTTGTTCTCAGCTTTACACACCACAGGTGTTTTAAGCGTTATGTTGGCCATTAACTCCATTTAGCAAATTCTGTTTGTTCCTCCCGGACACTGGGACATTTCTGGGATGAGGGCGGCGAGGGATGGGGAGTTCTGTGTAAGGTCCCGGGCTTTCGCGTCCTCCATCCATCGATAGGTGGCAGCGTCCACCCAGTTCTCCAAAACCCTGGCATGGTTCCTGGAGCGGCGGCCACACAGGGACCGCCTTGTCCCCAGGACGGCCGTTCTTGCAGACGGCGTTCCAGTAGGCAGCACCTCCTCCATTCCCAGAAACCAGCGTTCCCATGTTTTACATCGCATGCGCCGTGCTTGTGAAAAATATTTGGTTTTTCCCACTAGAAGCCAGGTGGGAAGTTTGGAGCGATGAAACTCACGTGGAGCCTGACTACTTGCAAATAAGTCAATGGCAAAGCTGTTGCCATCATAAGAGGCAAAGCTGTATTTTACACTGTTCATAATCCCACTAAAAGAACAAATATTGCTGAAATATCAGATCTCTGTCTGCTGTCGCAGAAATGGAGCCAGGCAGATTGGATACCTGGGAATGGGATCTCCACCCCCCCTCCCAAAGTAACATGGTCAGGCTAACTCTGTCTGGCATCTGTGTGCACTCTCATTTTAAAAATCCATCACTAGAAAGATAGTTAAAGATTCTCCTCCTCGAAACAAGATAATGGGGTGGTTTTTTTCATGCAGTCAAAAGTATTCAGTGGGAAAGGTAAAATAAAAACAAAACAACACCCCCAAACAAACCTATAAAAAGTGTATCTTTCTTTATCCCCACACTCATGCTTTCTTGCACATTTTTATACATATAAGGTACTGTAGTAAATTCCAACTCTGGTTTTGGCAATTCCTGCCTCTCTGGCTCCTTGTTTACCTATCATCTTTCACACATACCCCTTTGCCAATTTGTTAATTCTCTGTCCTATTCCCTGGTTTCTTGTGTTTCTTCAAGGACATTGATCTGAGTCTTACTGTTTCACTAGTTACTTTAGCCAGTGTTTTTGATCCAAATCCATTGCAAATAACCTATTATCCACAGAGACACAGAAGTATTCAGTATGCTTATAAAAAAGACAATTATTTCCCAGTTCATCAGTCACAGACGCTGAACTTGAAAAATTCTGAAATTGTGAGTGAAGAAAAAATAATTGTGTTTGGACTAAGTTGAGAAAAGAATTTTCCCAAGTGTTCTGAAATATTTGAGGCAGCCGTGGTGTAAGTGAGCAAATGGAACTGAGCTTGGCAGCCCTGGCTCCCCCCAGCTTCCTCTGTAGCCGCGGCTCCCAAGCCACGGTTCTGTCAGCCCAGCCTGGAATCCGGCACACCCAGGCTCTGCGGCAGGGCTGGAGCTGGCAGATGCACCAGGGCCTGGGGGTTGCAGACTCCCAGAGGAAGGATGCAGAGGGGAGGAGTTCTCCATCTTTGTGGCAGCTATGGACTTGCCACTTGTATTTCACAATATGATTTTAGATGAACTAGCAGAAACTCAGAACAGTTTGGTCAGAATTCTTTAAAGATGGCATGTTTTTTATACAGTCACAGTGGCTTTTCTAGCTTTCCCTGCTAGTCTTTTTACTTGGAAAATTCCTGAGAATAATAATTCCTGGCTGCATTAGAATAGAATCAGGCCTGGGCTGCCAGAGCCACAAAACTACTGAGTCATTTGGGATCTTTTGGAGTGTTAATAAGGTAAACAGAAATAAAATAGTATAAGAAGTCCATCAGATCTTCAAAGCCCTTCCTGTTTGAATCAAGGAATCCAAGAGCAGCTGCTGTTACTTATCAAGAGGTGTGCATCAACCTTGCTTGATGGGAATGCTGCTCTACTGCAAAACCAATGCTGAGCAGAGCTCTTTGCTGATGGTTCCTGCAGTTGTTCCCCAGATTAGGAAAAAACCCTAAAACTGTGCAAACAAGTTCTGCTTCAGAAAGCCCATAAGAGTACATAAGGCCATTGGACATGTCTGAAGATATTGCTGTTCTACAGAAACAAATTACGCAGCTGAACATCATGGAAATAATGAAGTTGTCAGCGACAACGGGCGGCTGTGATGTTTTGTCAGCCTCCTGTTGATTATGTTATCTAATCAGACACTCCAGACAGAGATAATTTATGACATGTATTGTTTAGCCATGACTCCTAGCTGCACTACACTTAATTCAAGTTACAGCAGAACATCTTACAAACAGAAATTAACAGGCTTTTCATAGCTGGCAATTTCTAGATTAGGAAAGACTAAAGAAAAAACGAGAATTTAGTGAAGTTGAGCATGGAACAAAGCTGAACAGAGGCAGACACTCACCATCCCAGAGAAGCACCTTCTTTTTTAAGCTAAAAACATTTTTAGGCTTGTGACACAGTCTTTAAAAAGACCAAAAAGACCATGTAAATATATAGATAGGTGTCATTGCAGTTTTTGTATGATTGCAGTAATTAGCCCTGTACTTATAAGACCTATTTCTGAAGATTGTTCTCCCTTTTCCTCAAAACTTGTTGTATAAGAGCATCTATTATAAAGTACTACACAAGTGTCATTATTTTTCATACTGAATAAAGAAACAACTTAGATAACAGAAGAACAACTCCCTGCTGTTCTGTAAACCTCAAGCACTCTTTATTTCACTAAGCAGATACTCCTTAAAGAGAAGCTTGTTTGCCCTGATAAAAGCAGAAGTCTGTTTATGGGCAATGACTTTAACATATTAAAATCAGACATTTAAAAAGAAACACATACACAACACTCAAAGCAACAACAAATCCCCCACCAAAGAAACCACAAAAAACCCCAGAGTACGGGTTTGCCATTTCAGGAAAACTTTGCTGTTGAGGACAAAGAGTGGGAAGAGAGGGGCTATTTTCAAAGGGTAACATTTACCTGGGGAGAATAATTTGTTCAGATCCTGATGGAGACAGATTGTTCTACACAACAACAATTCAAACCAAGAGCACATTTGTCTGCATTATCAGAGGAAGAAACACAAGGAGATCTCACTGCCTGGACCAGGTTTTGTGAATAGCCCTATAGCTTATCATTGCGATAGGGAAGCATCCCCCTGCCTGGCTGTGAGCATTTTCCACAGGCTGGAATTCATACTGCAGTCATTTGGTCTGATGTGGTTGTTCATTTACATTTGAGTTTAAATGAAAATAACTCTGAGGAATTCCAAACCCAATGTCTCACAGAAGCAATGGAAAATCCTAACCAGAGTAGAAGTGACTGCTGTGAATTAATTCTAGATTTGCCAGTGCCATTCTTTTTCACAGTAGGTTCAAATGAACATTTAAACATTCATTTTTTGCTGAGCAGTTATGACAGCTTCAAATTATGAAGATCCAAGGTTTATTGTAGGGCAACATGGACAACATGTCCATATGCACATGGACATAACCGTTTTTGTTGAAACCTTTCTATAGTTTAGAGAGACAAGGACATATGATTGTTTATCCTTTGCAAGGGGTGTGGGGCACAGTAAAATCAGTGGCAAAATTCAAAATATGGGATTGTTCTTTTCCTCAAGTACAACATTTCAGTAAAAGTGAAATTAAAAGGGAGGAAGTGCAAATCTTTTCTGTTTAGAACATAGCAGATATGTAACATATTTGCCAAAAATCATTCATTTTTTATTGTAGTAGAGGCTTTTAAAAACTGTAGTAGTGAGAATAGCAGTTCATGAAAATATCTTCTCATCACTTTTCTTAAGCTCTAAACCTGATGAATCTATTCCCTTTCAATTAGTCATGTCAGCCTCTCACTGAGCAATAAACATCAGTATTTGGCCTTGCTGTGTTGCCTTGAGTCCCATCTCCACCACACAAACAAGATCAGAATACAAAGTGATAATTGCTCCCTAATGAGCACACACTTTTTGGATGGATTTAGTTCACAGCCTCTCTTCCCACTTCTCTCTCTTCACTGCATCCAAACTAATGCATCAACCAACTCCAAAGGTGAGAAATTAATCTGAAATAAACTCCTACTTTTCATGGCTGGTTGCAGCATGCCTTACTCTGTTTTCCAACAGGTCAAAGAGCATCTGATTCAGACTATAAAATTGTTGGCTTTATCTCCCACATTCAAACTCTGACTTAGCAAAGTTCTTGGAAAACAGGAGGGGTTATGGTATAGGCCAAATCCTGACGTGTTAGCAAAATCTAGGAACTTCCATCCTGTTCATAGCCCCTCTGGGACATTCTTTACTCCTTCTCACCCACCCTCAAATCAGAAAGAACAATGCTGGTTAATCTTGGGGCAGAAGGTGCTTAGAGCACACAACAGGACTCTGGCAAGTGCCCAGATCCGCTGTGGGTGGGACAACTCAAGGCCAGAGCTGGTTTAGTCTCAGGACCTTTGGTTCTTTAAATCATGGTAAAGCACTTGTTAGTCCTAGAATAGAGACATTGGCTGGGAAAACCTTTGAGATACCACGCTCACATGCCCTAGAAGTTTCCTGTATCAAGAATGTTTGATTATCAGATGTTAACTTATGTTTCAGTTACATGCAGCAAACTGAAAATACTAAAAATTAACTTCAAAAACTGTAAAACCCCAACTCCCCAACAGCTTATTATAAATAACTACTAGCTATATTTTATAAATGAGGTACTTCAAAAGTGTTTGTACGTCACCATCCAGTTATTACATTCATTAGTGTTGTCACAGGTGACAGATGGGAAATACAATTTGCTGCTGTGTTAAAAGATTGAATATGGATTTGGAAACGAGGACTCATGGTCCAATGAAACAACAGTCTCTGCAGCCAGAAGTGCTGATCTGATTTCATCTGAATTGTGTTAATAAATATTTGCAAAACCAGGCAGCTTAGGTGGCTTAATTAAGAAAACACTTGCTTTTCACCTTTAGCAATTAATTTCCTTCAGGGTCAGCATTTGGTGGTCAGCATTGCCCAAATTTCTACACACTTTGGGATGATTAATGATCTCTGTTCTGGAAAATTACGAGGTGCTATAAGGAAAAATTAACTGAATTCACACAATGTGAAACCTCTCAATGAGTACCTTTTCTCTGCATTTTTTTTTTAAAGGGGCATGGTCTGTATGAATGTGCGTCACAGAAAACTTGTAATGAGTACCCCACAAACCTGCACGGAATTCTCTCACATGGTAATGCAGCCAGTCAGTCTCTGCTATAGGCAACATTGAGCCCACATGAAATCTTACAGATAATCAGTGCTGGCAAGAGAATTAGCCTTCAAATAGCACTGATCAATGAGCCTTGGGAGAGAAAGAAATGTTCAGGGTTTTACTTCAGATGCTTTTCTTGGTTTCAGCATCAACCATCCTCCCAAAAACACTCCCACACACACACACACACAAAACACAAAAAAAGTCCATATTTATCACACCAATTTTAATGTCTGATTTGCGACTTCTTAAAAACTGGTAAATAATATGCTTTAGGTCATATTCTGCAGCATTCCACTCAATGCAGGTCTTTTGAATGGTTGCAAATGAGAATATATTTTGCCTCTTTGCAGACACCGTTCTGGGAGAACTCATTCTGGGGCTCTATCCACTTTTCTAAACAGGCACAATTGCAACAGATTCCATACAACATCCAGCGTTGCTACTCAGCTGGAAAGAAAGCCATGGATTTGCGATGAGGTGGACAGTAGTTTATTACATACAATCCTCTAACAGAAAATCTTGTGCTCCAGCAGTTTGGAAGCACTTGATTTGTTCTCTTGTCTGTATTTTCTAGTAAAACTAGTAGTTTGGTTTTAATTAGGGGCCATAATTAGTAAGAACTTGAAAATTAGCCACTATCAGTATGCAGGGTGAATTTGTTGTCTGGTTTCATCTTTTATCTAAATTTGCTGAAAAACAGAAGGTTGATTTGGTTATTCCAGCTGCACTTGAGAAGGAGCAGAGTTAAACATGAATCATTGGGTTTGTTCTAAGAATTGCTGGTGCAGATGGCTGTTGCCTGCTGTTCAATACAAATAAGGTGACTTTTCTTGAAAAAAATGTTGAACTACAGAGAGGGAGAAAAAAAGCCAAGCTGGTATGAACAACTTCAACTTTGAATCATAGATAAAGAAGAACCATGAAAAAAAATTTTAAAAATCCATTTTAAATTTTTAACAAAGCAGCTTTCAGTGACAAAGTAATCCCTTTTACAATATTCTACCAGAAGAATGAGATACATTTTCACACTGACTTCAGTACAGAAATGGGTGTTTTGTACCGGAATTACTGCTCTAAGTGCAAACACTCAGAAGTTCCATGGATTGCAAATAGATGGAACAGGAAAATAAAGGTAGGGAGAGTGTAGGGAGAGTTTATCTAATGGTTACTCAGTGTACCTGTGAGAGAACTGGAATTGGACATTAATATTGTTCCAATGCCTATTTATCCCTCATGATATGGCTTAACAGAAATGTTGGAATTTTGTCCAATTTTTGGCTCATTTGACTTTTATTTTACACCCTCCCCCCTTCAAGATGTTACCGTGGAACTGAATTTTCAAATTGCTGACATGCTACATTGATACTTGTGTTTGAAAAACCCACAGATTAGATTACATGACATTAGAACAGAATAAAGCTTGTGGCCAATGAATGATTCCATCATTTTTCTTTAAATGAGTCTATATTAAAAGCCATCTTAACACTAAGAATGAACCTGTACTTCAGCAAAAGCTAGAGTGCAAAGGCTTAGCAATAGTGATTTCATAAAGCAAATCACTCTTGCATCCACAACTTCTTCCAAGATAAAGTTCAAGGCAGGAAGAGACACTGAAAATTGAGTCAGTATCAAAAGACAAACAAAGGATAGATTATACAGAAACCAAAATAGATGGAAGTTTAAGTTCAGTGATGGAATAATTCCTTGTCTTACAAGTAGCCATATTTTTAGATAAATAATTCTCACCAGTTAAAACTGATACAGTCAGTTTCAGTCAGTAGAAGAAAGCAACGTGCTGTTTTAGTAAATCATTTTGAAAGTCCCTATAGATGCGTATCTGGATCATTCAGTGAGAAAACTTTAAAAGAAATGCTGCAGGATGTGTTAAGACATCTTTAGAATGGATTTGTGACAGGGTCTGGGAAAGGAAAACATACAGGGGACTTCTAAGAGCAACTTCTGATCATAGTTCTTCAGTTACAGCGGCAGTTCAGAAACAGCTGAAAAAATAGGACACCCTCTCTGTTAGGTGTATTCTGTGCCAGAGGAAATAGGAATCAGCTTTTCCAAAAGCTAAACGAAGCACAACTACATGGACTCTGTGTAACAATGAAGGCAACACTCTAATTTACTGGATCTTGAAAATATAAACAAACAATCTAGGACCTCTGCTTGAGTGTGGGTATATTTGTATTTATCTCAAGCTTTTTGTCTTTCTGGAAAGCCTCCTCCAAAGTCATTTGGATGAAGGGAAATATAAACAATACCAACTTATTGAAGAGATAGATAAAGAGCTGTGCAGGAGATTTTAAGCAACAAAAAGGTATTTTATAATAAGAAATCCGTGCAACTGTTCAACTTGGAGTTTTCTATTGCATTTCAGCAGCTGTTTATTACAGTCTGAAGATGCTTCAATTATCACCTCTATGCTGTCTGGTTATAAGGTCATAGAAGAGAAGACTCTTTTTAAAAAGTTGCATCAAGTTTCCTACAGCAAATATTTAGATAACTGTTAGATTGTGTCACTCTCTCAGAAAATCAGGATCTTAATTTTTCTCCCTGCTTTGATGGTCATCCTTGTGACAATATTCCTGTGAAATACAGTCCTTCAGAGAGGGATTGAGGATAAACTGCTTTGGGAGCTCTTCCTTTTATTTTGCTTGCTATTGAAAGATCAGAAGCATGGTGCATTCAGCAGGAGTTGTCAGTGCCTTCAACTTGTGCAAGCTATTATTCAGCAAAGCTAGCTGTCACCCAGAAAGACACTGCACTGTCAATTTGCAAGCAGGTTAAAGCAAAACAATTTAGTGATAACTTAGACCCAGAAATTCACTGCAATAATGAAATTGCTTTCTTTCATTTGGAATAAAAAAGCATTTTTAAAAATTACAGGAAATCATTAAAAAGTCTTCTTTCAGACTACCACTGACCATAAAATTAGGAATTCGAAGGACTTGTGAAATAGTGGAATGATAGCTTGGATCAAGCTTCAAAGTGCTGGTTAATATCTCATTAACTTTGCTAGTGAAGGAATCAACCCTTTCTAATTGATGTCTTAATTATGTCCTAAACAAACCATAATGTACTAATTTCAAAAGCACTGGAATATTTCCCTTCCCTCACAGCAGCAAAGAAAAACTGTTCTCTTACACACATTCCTTACTCTGTAAATTAAAAGGGAGAAGATATTTGCTTGATAAATGTAAGAGACATAGCCATGATAAAATATACAAAATTATCAGCAGAAAGATGTTCCACATAAATGGTGTCCTCAAGTAACCTTCTGTGAAGCTTGAATAACTGTGTAACATAGAACTGCTTCAAAGATGAGGTAATTGAATGTATTTTTAAGCCAATTTACATAAAACAGTTTTTAATCCAATTCCATGCAAGTCTGCTAGGTTATTAAACAGTGAATGTAATAGTTAACAGACACTCCTATAAGTTCCTAATGTAGCTGAAATAACTTCCATCCTAGGAAAAAGTTAATAGAACGAATCCTGCTTTAATCTACATTTTCAGGCTGTTATTAAAGTTGTGCTTCTTATTTTTCTTTCAGCTGCCTTCAGCCAGTAATGGCAAATAGACCTACAGGCCCAGTACCACCAAATAGTGTGAGGCTTTGCATACATTGACGCTCACTGATTTCTCAGGCTAAATTATATTAAAGCACCTACACACTCATTAAACTGCATGTTCCTTCCCCAGAGCCACTTCAGTAGTGACTGTAGGAAGAAACTATTCTTTGATGACCTCCCTAGTGAATGAATAACTTTAGACTTTCCTTTATAATTACTCATTTTGCCCATCCACTTACAACATCAACTATAATAAGGCTATTTATGGTAACTACTACAAGATAAATTAAACCCACATTTGTGATTCACATACACAAACCCGATGCTCCACTCAACAGAGCAACATTGTGCCTCAGGAGGGCACTGGCTGATGTGTGACTGGGAAGTGCAGTTCTGCCATTTTAATATGTCCCTCTTCAACCTATTTTTGGGATTTTTGAGCCCCACAGCACATGGCATTAAACAGCAGCGGCACCCACACAGCTGCTCTTTGGTATCACGATTAATGAGCCTGTCAAAATAATCAAAGATACACCCTTGTTCATGCAAAATACTGAGATTTCCAAGCATGGATGTGCCACCAGGATTCACAGTCCTGTCCTGGAGGACTGGTACAACTCCAGCCACATTCATAGTAGCAGTCTTTTCACTGAATTTCATACCAAAATACATCCCCATTCATTCAGGCCTCAAGAAGGCAGTCACTTAATTCAACACTTGCTGGTGCTACTGGATTTATAAGGATGTCTTTTTAAAAATATTGGGAAAAACTAGTTTGAGGTTACAAGTGGTACCTCAGAAAGTTCTTCTCAGAGCTGACAAACAATTAATTGTTTAAAACAAGGGGAGTAGCTCTGACAGACTGGACTGACTCTGTGGTGTTGCAGTTAGATCACTAACCTGGTAAAGACAGAAGCTCAGTCCCTCCTCTCCACACAAGTCTGAAGCCCATGAGTTTCTAACTACTCCTTGATCTGCCTTTTTCAGAGAAGGAATATGACTATGGATTCGAAAATTACAAAAGCAATGTACAGTGGTCAAAATTTCCAGTTCTCACATCCCTTAGTCAGAAATTCATCCCTAAACCTCAGAAAATTAATGAAGTGTTACTGTCATTGTGTTTTGAGAAAAGCCTCAATTTTTATAAAGATCTGTCAGTGAAAACAGTACAGTAAGAATACATAATTAACTCCTATTTAGTGTGATGTGAATGCACCATAATGACCACCTTCCGCTTTGTGCATGAAACCAGCTGAAAGAAACTCCATATATGAAATAGAGAAGCTTGGAACATTCTGCAAGTGTGCACAGTGGTTTGAAACAGAAAAAAAATACTGCTGAAATCTTCACAGTATTAAGATATGAATAACAAAGATAAACATATACTACATGGTGAGTAATAAGCATGAAGCTTTCATCTTTCTTCATGGGAAATCCTATGGAAGGCGAATAAACCCATAGAGACCATTGTAGGAACCTGTATCATACCATTTGAGAAAGCCTTCTTTTATCCCAATAGCTGGCAACAAAGTATATGCATTTACAACAGATTTCTTTTTTTCCTTTTAATCTGCAGCTAACTGCAGTTTTAAAGCCTCTCATTTGTTTAACTACCAGGCTGAACAAGTGAAGTTGGCATTTAGAAAAAGAAAATGAATCAAAATCCAGTTAAATTTGGCACCTTGTTCATTCTTCCCCAACAGTCATGACTTACGAGTGGTTATTCTCCCTTCTCTTCAGATCCTTCTCTAAGCTCTCTCACCAGGATTTCAAAGTTAAATGATCAAATGTGCAAGAAAGGCACCTAATTTCTCACAGGCACTTCTGAAATCTCCCGACTAGGTCTACAGTGAACAATTTTCTTTCTCTTCCCCTGCCCCCACTTCTTTTTTTCTGGCCTTTGATCTTTAGAAAGCACAAATGTCATTACAGTGAATAAAGTCAATCCCCGACTATTTACCTCTCCCCTCCCTGTCCCAGCCTCCAGCCCAGTTCAGCTGGGCTCAGAGACAGCAGCAGGTATCATCAGCACTGTGACAAATGAGAATGTGTGTCAGGGGAGACCGTTCAAACAAACAGTTGGATGCTTGGGGACACAGACAGAAGACCTAAGATTTAGCTCTTTTTTTTTTTTTTTCTTTTCCTTTCTCCCTGCACCTTCAAAACAGAAGATTTAGTTTGCTGTGAACATGAGCTGATGAAAAGAATTCAAATAGTGCTTTGAATAGTGCCACTGGGAGCGTCACAGGAGAATTACAAATTGCTGCTGGAGACACCAGTCTCCCTTTACAGAAAGTTAACATAAAAGTACACATATCTTCTTTCTATAAGGTACTAACTTGTAAATTAACCTTTAATGGAGTATAAATGATGTCCTGAAAGAACTGCTTATGCAGCTATATTTATGATCTAGAAAATTGCAAATATTTACAAGATTATAGGTGTTAATGGTCTGTCAAAAATGTTTGTATATTGTACATACATTAAACCTCAGTTTAAGACCACCCTGCTATAAAGACCACCCCATTTCTTGTCCCATATAGAATTTCGCTTTGATTCCATATATTCCATTCCTTATAACAAGGCTAGGCCCCAGCATACACCCAAACCATTCCAGACAGGGAACTGCTACTCTTTAGGATCCACTATGAAGGAGAACACGTTTTAGTCTCTGTTCCCAGACTGCCTGTGCAGCTCCCCACCACCCTTTGGTGGTGAATATCTTTGCCATTCACCCTCAGTAAGAGACTTAAGAACAGCTCCTGACGCTCCCCAAAGGCAAGGCAGAGCGGGAGGGGGAGTCACACACGGGCTCAGGACTGAGCAGGGTTTCGCCGCCCTACAGGAACAACTCCACCTCGCAGCATTCCTGCCTCAGTTTCCCCGCTGGGTACGTGCGAGTCACGCGTTTTAGTGCAGCACCCTCAGCACCGCGCTGTCCTCCTCCACAGAACGCGTTTGCTGCTCCCACATGGGCCAGCGGGAAGGGAAGCAGCCAAGCACAGCCTGCCGGCAGCTCTCCTCTCCGGGGTTCGTGCCGCTGTCCCCACAGCAGGTGGGCCCAGCCCCGCCCTTCAGCGGGCGGAGAGAGCAGCGCCGCGGGCCGGGCCCGGCCGTTGTTCTTTTATCTCCCCACCTGCGTGCAGCTAATTAATCACATCTGGGGCCGCACACCCAGAGCCTTCATACAATGTTCTCTAGCTCCTCCGCAGCAGAATTGTAACTTTTCATTTTCTACATTCAGGTCTCACGCCTGAGCTAGCTT
>WEIT01034541.1:89135-117069 GCA_013389985.1 Dryoscopus gambensis
TCTCTCTTTCTCTCTCTCTCTCTCTTTCTCCCTTTCTTTTTTTTTCCTCCACTAAGCTCGTTATTGAAACTGTAATTTTCCTTAAAACAATTTGTATTTGAGGTTTTCTATGAGTGCTACAGTGAAATAAAAAGAAAATATCCCCTCTTTGAGTTAATTCTATATTTGTCTCTGACTCAATTTTTGCTTTGTAAATAATTACTAATATATCTTTTCTGGGCATAAGTTATAGCAACAAAAATTTCAATACAAGCCAAAATATATTTGCTACTCAAAGTGAGAGAATAACTTGTTCTCTGATCTATTACAGTTTCTTTTCGGGGCAATTGAGTAACTTTTTATGTTAGAAATTTGATCCAAACTTCTGAATTGAAATTTCTTTTTCTGAAAACATTGCAAAATAGAAAACCTTGTCAGCTGTGATAGTGAAATTTCAGAAAGGTCAAAGTTTGAATTTTGAAAGAGGAAAGACTTTTTTTTTGGAAACATGCATCACTCAAAATGTTACAATTTCTAATACTTATTTTACAAACATCATTGAATTCACACATAAATACAGCTGGGGAAAAATAAATACTTTGGGAACAAGTACTTGGGGCTCTGCCCAGGTTTTATTGCAACACATTATTTTCTTTTGTAATTTATCATTTGCTGTACATTATCTTGCTCAATGACTGAAAAAAACCAATGCTCTTCTTTAGGATAAAAAGTCAAAGTAAAACTTGAAAAGGCTCTGTCCTCCCTGACCTCATGCACATTTTTATTGATATCAAATTGCTCATATTTTTTTGCCTTGCCATTTTCATTTTTATACCTTCTGGGTCAGATCTTCAAATGATGTAAACTGGCATTGGCCTAATGGTTTCCATGAAAGTATCAGAGCTGAGGATCTGGCATTAATTATTGGGGATTGTCTGTTATCCAGTGAGATAATGTAAAAGCAGTTCCTCTCTGAGCTTGAAAGAGAGCATTCTGTAAGTTCAGTACAGAGATATGGCTTAAGTGAGGTGATTTCAGGGAAAATTAACTTCTGAGATTTTACACAGCTCTTCAAATAATCTAATTATTTTATGCCATAATCTGTGTCAAGAGAATTACCAAAGCAAAGCTTCTCACTAATTATGAAACATTTGATTTTCTCAGTAATACAAAATTTGTTAGGCTAGCTCAATAAAATGATGTAATTTGGAATTTCGTGTTGTTTTACACAGAATGAGCTGGTTTACATCGGTTTGGCTGCTAACAAGTGGTGGAGCAAAAAACAAAGATCATATATAATTTTTGGTTTTCAAGCATTGGTTTTTTTATGCCGGCATAACCAGACACATTACCAGGTTCCCAAATATTTCTCTAATTTTGAGTGCTTAGTTTTTAATGAGTCTTCTCACAGTCTTCTTCTAGGATTATTCAATCAAAAAGGCTATTAATACAAACACTAAAAAAACTTCAGGATTTTAGTTTTATTAGGTTATCTCCTGGTGTGCGGGATATCCAGAGAGGACGGATCCAAAGGCCAAGATCTCCCTCAGATAAATGAAAGGTTTTGTTGCAGGCAAACACTGCACATGTCACATTTTCTGTGTTTCCAAAGGGTATTTCCCAGTAAACCAAAGCATTATAAACAATGTATTTATAACCCTGCTGCAGAACAAACAAAACCACCACACCACGATGAGTCTGGGTCAACTAACATTGAAGGCACAACCATCAGCTTCCAAGGATGAATACAACGACCTGAGATGCCTCCTAATTTCTCTGATCATCAGGGCACTGAACTGGAAATGTATACATTTCCATGAATATAATTTTGGTTTTTTGCTGCCAATACTCCCACTGGAAGAGTCTTTTCCACCAGCAGATGGTCACATCATGATTTACCTTATGTAAACCTACATATTTTGTGGTAGTTTATATTATGTTAATTTTTTTCCAGTATGTTTCTTTGGACATGTATATCTAACTTAGGTGTCTTCCCTCTTGTTACTTATACAGAGAGTGACTGTGGACTTTGAATTAATTAGCTGATTTCAACAGCAGTGAAATGTCTTTTTGTCCTTCAAGTTTTTCCTCAGTAAAAGGAGAATAAAAACTCCTTCCTTGCCTCTCCTCTCCTCTCTATGTTCATTTTCAGACTGTAAATTCTTCCCAGCAAGAATTCTGTTAATCAGTGCTGGTTTAGTGCCCGCTACAATGGGTATCTGCTCTCAGTGGGGTACTACTATGCTACCAAAAAAAAAAAAAAAAAAAAAAAAAAAAAAAAAAAAAAAGTAAATATTACTGATGGTAAAAATACAGCTTATCGACTAAAGGTGCATGAAAAGAATTTTGTCCTGTAGGACATCAAAGTTCTTAAAAATTCATATGTCAAGTATTTCCATCTGAATTAAATTAGTTTTGTAGAACTAAGATTTCATGGCAAATAAAAATAGTATATCATCTTAATAAAAGCATCATGTGCAAAGGGAAAATAAAAGCAAGAAAGATATAATTTTATAGTACTTGCACAGTTCTTCTTACTCTGCACTGAAATTCAAAACTACCAAAGAAGCAGCCATCAACAGCCACACAATCAATCTCCTGCAAAGCTGGTGCTGGTCTCCAACTTATTTGATACAAAGGACAGTGGAAACAATAGGAAAGTTTGCAGGAGTGTAGTAAATAACTCCTGTGCTTTGAATTGCAAAGGGTAAGCAGCCTACCAAAAGTATTTATTAAAGTCATACTGGGGGAAAGAAACATCACCAAACAGAACAGTGGAAGCCAGATGCTTGGAGATTAAATGGGGTCAAAAATGCAACCCTAATTTTCATAACATCCTCATAAAAATTCACAGGAAACTGCTTTCTGAACCTGTTTTGGAAGAGATTTTTTTTTTGAAAGTTAAAGGGGAGTTACAGAATTACAGAGGAAGAGAAAAATAACCTGTTCATGAAATAAAAATAAGAACATAAAAATCAATACAGAACAATGGCTAAAAGTAGCTGACAGTTATGTCTAGACTTGTGAGATCAGATTTACTTCTTTCAATTTGCACTTGTGTTGAAGGTTCAGATCAGTCAGATCTTTAACCCCTTCAATGAGGGAACCAACCCACTTGACTTTTGTGAACTCCCCAGACTTGCCCCTAAGTATAAATATAAAAAAAAGTTAGAAAAATAAAAGGGTTCACTAATATTTTCAGCTTCTTTCAACCCTAGTGTCTCTCCCCTTTATATACACACACTGTGCTTCTGCCTCATCCTTCAGTTCTTTAATCTAAACCCAGGTGTAAAGATGTAAAGAGTAGGAGCAATGCACACACTCTACAACACTTCACTTTTTTATAGATATAAACCCAAGCTTAAAGGTCATTGAATAGAATGGAAGATGACCTACACTGGCAAAAGACACAAAATCATTTTCATCAAATAACTGAGATGGAATCCCTCCTGTGTGGAAAGACCAAGATACCAGAATTCACACACACATACAAAAAAAATTAGTTCATGTTATTGAATATCTCTAAAAATAATGAATTATTTTTTAGAAATTAAAGGAAATAGATTTTTAAAGTCCTCATGATGCCCTTTAGCTGCCATTCAAAAAGCCATCTGACTTTTCTCTCACTGCTAACATTTTCTGTGCCAGCAACACTAGGACAATGCTCAGAGCAATGTCAGGCATTTAATTTTCAGGCTTTGATGTTGCAAAACAATGCAGTAAAGAGAAATTAAAACTTAACAAATTGATTGACAATTTTCTTTTAGGCTCTGGTCTTTCATTTCTACCATACCAGTTTACCTCCTGCTGACTTGCAAAAGAAACAGAGGGTAATTAATTTGCCTTAGTGGACAGTGAAGGAATACAGAATGCAAATATGAGAGCCATAGCTTTGGTGTATTTTGGCTGACACTTATGCTCTATTTATTATCTGACAACAATTTGCAGGAAAGTGTAATTTCTAAAGCAAATTAATTTCTATAAGAGCAGACAAAGAAGTTTTTAAAAAGTAAAAACCAGCCACATCTGAACATACTGGCCACATTCTTTTAGGAGACAGAGAATTTAGTAAGGTGATATGTTTATAGGACATGCAGTGTAAATAAACCAGGGAGTGACCACACAATGCAATTCGTTTCCATCAATGATTAAATAATCTACTGTACTTTAAAAAGTCATCTTTCTTCTACGGAAATTCGGGAACGAATTTTCTTCTGTATTTCAGAAGAAAAATAATCTTTAAATAATACTGCAAGTGAAGCACAAGTCGCAGCTCTCTCTGAAGTACTCAAAGCGTTTGCAGAGCAGGGTTGTGTTTGGTGTTGCTGCAGCCTGAGTCCATCCTCAGGGCTGCCTGGTGCAAACCTGATCCATGTGTCCCACATTAACACCCTCAGCCCTCAGCACAGGCTGCTGGGGCTGTCCATCCCTGACCTGATCTCCTGCTCTGAGGAGCAATGCTGGATTAATACGCAGGCTTGTAGTTAGTCTGAGCACACGCACATAAAGGCTGCAGAATCAGGAACACTTTCTGTGACAGCAGAATTGGTTTGAGGTGTTGCTTCCCTCCCTCATCTCTAATCCATCCATATAATAACAACCCAGTGCTCTGTTTCTACAACTACTGTTTCTGGTTGCAAGTGCTTCAGCTCAATGTGAGACACAGCCTTTGGGGTTCCTACAGTAAATCCAGATTGCAATACTTACAGATGTGCTGTGCAACACCTTGGAAACATCAGACCGGCTGGGTGGGGGACCATTGCTGTGCATGAGGAATGGAGCAAATCTGTGCTTCCAGGGAAAAAATAGACAGAGCTTGTAGAGTGGGTCAGATCCTTCCTGAAGGATGTGATTTACTGAGTGCACCTGGAATTGAAAGCACATGTGGTAGGGCAGGTCTGCCCAAAACTTCTGGAGAATGCCAGCTCTGCTGCAGGCAGACAACAACTGTAGTGAGTGCAGTCAAACGTTTCTTGTAAGAACTGTCTCATGACAACTGCCAATGGATGCAGTTGCTGGTGCTCCAGTTGGCCTCTCGTGGTACCCGGATAAATGTTTGAATATGTCAAAATCTTGGAAGCTAGAGTTTTCATCCAGAAAGGAAAATCTGGAGGTGTGGTATCCCATATTTCTTTGCAGTAAATGGCAGCGTGAAGAACTGTTTCCCAAAAGAAATTCCCAAGTCACTGTTATGACTTTAAGATTAAAGCATGTTGTGACCCAAGAACAACAGCTAGACATTCCCATATTGGAACTGTGAGCTAATATCCATGTGTACAACATGGACAATGTTTCTTGTAGCCGTGGGATAGTTCATTTCTTTCCCTGTATCCTTTGCAACTCTCACACTGCAGCATAAAGGAAGCAATCTCACTGAATGCTTGATTCAAAATGATAGAATTAACTTTATTTTTTTTAACAAAATAACATACTGTAAGATGAAAAGGGTGTACCAGAGAAAAGAGTCCACAGAGGTTATGACTTAAGCTTAAAAGCTGGTACAAGTTAATTATTCATCTTGAAGCTAAAACAGCTTGGAAAAAAGGTTTCCTTTGACAGTCATCCCTATATCTAAACACTTGGTTGCAGAAACCTAAGAAATTTACAGTCCTTCCCACACACTACTTTTGTCTGGAAGCAACTAGAAATGCAAATTTGTACCTATCATATGTGCAGAGGAAACAAAGAGATGATAAACTCACTATTTGTGCCAAATTCATTTTGCCTGATGTACTATTTTGATGTTAAAATACAGTTGGAATGATGGTCTCTGCACATAAAATTAGGAACCTGATATTACACTTACTAAGAAATATGCTAAACCTGCCCATTCAGCTTATCTACTGAAAATTTTGGTGGTGCTCATTGTCAAGTGCAGGTCTACAGAGGGTCAAATTTCTAGCAGTGCTTGAGGAACAAGTGAGCACAGAGGTGGAGCAGCAGTGTGGAATAGTGGATGACACACTGAGCTTGGGAGTGAGCAGATTCCTTTTCTATTCTTGTTTTATGACTGTGATCAAGGCGCTTCCTGTTTCCCTGACCCCTTCCACCCTCATCTATCATCTGCCTGCACAGCAAATCTGCTTTCTTATGGGCAAAACCTAATCAGATAGGGTCTGTAGGTGATCCTGTAACACCAATAATATCTGTTCAATGCTTCTTGTGTATGTTTATTAAGACATGTTACCTCCATGATATTCTATGGTTGATTCAAGAGATGGCAACATATTACTGTCAGACTCACAGAAAACATTATTATAATCCTAATTCCCAGTGGCAAAATAGTCTTACAAATACGTGAGCCATTAATGATGTTAAAGACTTTTTATTTCCTTTATAGTTTGTAAATCTATGACATATCAGATACTAATGCATTTTCGAGCACCAATTAGTACATTTTATCTTACCTATTGAAGTGTGTGAAAAAACTGGTCTTTGGCAATGTACCTCACTATCATATCTGCCTACTATTGTTTACCCATTTTTTAAACCCACCATTTCATCTATTGTTCTTCTATTTCACACAGGGGTTGATTTTTATGGAAAAGGCCTTTAGGAATTACTGGTCCTTGATAGTTTCATTTTCTCAAACATTTGTAACTTTTATCAACAATGCAAAGAGGCAACAGAAGCTACATTCAAAGTTAATAAAGACTGCTCTAAGGATTGTATCCCAGCTTCCTAACAATGTGAACAGCAAGACAAATGGCAAAAGAAAATTGGAGCCAGCTGCCACACAGTCTGTTTTGAGCCACGTGCCAGCTCTGATCAAAACTCCCTGGTTAAAGTTCATGTCATGAGCAGAGTCAAATCCAATGTGTTAAACCCTAAAACGTGTTCAGCATTCCAGCCCTAACCCGGGAAACCATTAAGTACATGATTTTCTTTAACACCTCAAAAGTCTCAGTATTCCACTGAAAATGAGACCACTTAAATACTTGAAAATTAAGTGGAAGCTCAGGTAGGCTGCTGGATTGGGACCAACACTCCTTGTAGATCCAACCACTAATTCACATCGTTGTTTTTGGTTCCATTTCAATCACCCAGCCCTGTGCAATGCTTGAGACAACAACTTACAGGGAACTGCAGAAGCAGTTTATTATCTGATAATAAACATGAGAATAAAAGGATACAAACCTAAACCTAAATTAATGAAAAATCTACTGTGAGTAATATGGTGAGTAGTTTCTATACTTTAAGTACCCTAAAATACACAAAGGCACTGCAGTAAATAATCATCAACATCTATCTTTAAGATAGAATACCTCTACCAAAATTACTGCTAAACAACACTGAAAGGAAGTAGCTTTTTACAAACAGAAAATATGTGTGCACTGCCATGTCAGTGACCAGGAGTCCTGCACAGAGCTCTGTGTGCAGATCTCCTCACTCCAAATTTCATATCCCCACAGCACCAGTCACTGTGTATGTGCAAGTGAGTTGATCTGCACATGGGCAGCACCTTTTCTCCAGAGCTTTAGAAGTTCAGAAATTCTGAAAAAGAAATAGTTCAAACTCTCTTTATTATGCTCCAGCAGTCTCCCAAGTAAAACTAATCCAGACTCACTGAGTGTGCTTTGTCATAGTTTTGTGTGCTGCCCATAGTGTCTTTTGGTTTTTGCTTGATAAATACATCCTATCTCTCACTAGCGTCATACTTGAAATTAAAAATAAAAATAAAAAATACAGTTCATCCTAAAATTTACCACTTACAACTCCATTCAAGAAAATTTCATGACTGGAAGACTCACAACAAATTCTCTTTTTAAAATATAGTCTCTTTAGAATGTAAGACTATTTTACGTGTTTGGATTTAAGAAGTAGAAAATAAAGCTCAGCACAGCCATTTAATGGGAACAATCTTAAGGCTTGTCCACACAGGAAGTTAAGCTATATTAGCTGAAAGGTGTGAATTTAAAGTGCATTAAGGTAAAGTGAACTACAGTCACTTTATTTCTGAATGAGAACATTCACACCCAGTTTTAATGCACTTTAACTAATATACTTTATAATCGTATCTTTAGTTAATTTGTCTTAACTTCCTGTGCAAACAACTCCTCTCTAGCACTTACTGAGAGCCACAATATAGATTGATGTGGTTATATTTATAAATATGCCTATTAACCTTAAGACTCTGAGTCAACAAAATTTGGGATGTTAAATAAAAATAAAAAATATGTCCTTGTGTGAACTTCTTAGTGCTTTGACAGTGCAATCAGTCCTAGTGTTCCTAGAGCAAACATGTCACTAATTTAGCCCTAACTTTTATAAAAGTATATTACTATTCAGAGCCAGATTTTAAAAAAAAAGTGCAGACACTTGCATATTGTCACTGACTATAGTAGGAAATTATTTTTGAAACAAATGAAATGTAAATAAATACGGAAAAAAGTTAGGTTTCATTTAAATACAGCATATGTATTGAGATTCACCAAGACAGGTTAAATATAAAGGAATTTTATCTGAATTACCTTTTTAAAAAGGCTCTGAAATTCTTTCTTTTCTGAGGGGTGTCTGAAAGTCTTGGTTATAAAGGATACCTCAAATTATCTAGAGAACGCAAACCAAGATTTTGCCTCAGATAACCTGTGAAATCAATACTGTGGTTTTCTTACCACTGCTAGACTTAACCTTCTCAGAAGCAGTTCCTGTAGAAAGAGAGCAAGGATGTACTGAACACCGCACGTTTACTTACAGGGTGACTCAGTGCTCTGACAGAGCGGGGGACAATGGTCTGGCACAGCCACCAGTGTGGGGACTGTTGTGCCCTACAGACCAACACACTGAGCTCAGCTACCAGGAGTAAAAGCAGGAAAAGAAAAGATGCCCTTTGCCAGAGCAGGAAAACAATCTGGTTTTCCAGCCGAGTTGGAAGGCTGACATTGTGTCCCCCAGTACACAGCCAGCCCTGGGTGCAGCCCCACACAAGCTAACGGTTGCACAGGAGACTCTGATTCCCCCCTCGATCAACTCTTAACTCCTTTCTCCCTTCAAAAGCTGGTGAATAGCCCAGTTCAAAAGTAAAATACAATAGTGCAGAGACCTTTTATTTTGTTTTTGACTGGTGATAGAGAGAATGGGATAGTGGACCATGAAAAACATCCTCTTTTAAAAGAGGACTGCTAAAATAACAAAACTGGGGGTTTTTCAACCATAAACATTTCAATCTGCTGCTCAGCATACAGCCAGTTTTTTGGTTTATCAGTTCACAAGTTTTACATGATTCAAGCAGATGTTCTGATTGACAAGGCGACAACAGAATAGGGATAATAATGTATCCATCAGGTGATAAATAAGTATTTCCATCAGCCTTTGTAATTTTTTTGATATGTTATGTACTCCCAGAAAAGTTCTTTTAGTTAATAGAACTCCATCAGTTAAAAGCTTCCTTAAGTGCAGTGATAGTTTTCTCTGACAATTTTGCACAGTAACACAACTCTGCATTAACACAGGTGGCAAAGCTGCAGCCATCCCCAGCTCAACGTGATGTAAGGGACTGTCCTTGCTCAGGTGTCCTGGTGCACTGAACATTTGACAGCTCTTTCTGAGTGCAGACTGTTGCTTTGACAACACACAGCCTTCACAGGAAGGAATCTCAGTTGGAGTTACAAACCTCTTCTAGTCCCTCATGTTTTCTGATTTCCCCTCCTGGTCAGCCCATGACCTATTTCTGAGCACTCAGTCTAATGCAGCGTTTGGGCAGGCTTCCCATAGCTCCATATTCTGCATTTTGTGCTGCTGTAGCTTTTAAATCATGCTTCATTTTCGTGATGAAAGCCAGTCACAAACCTAAACCCTCCTGTATAAACTAGAAAGGCTTACCGTTAGGTTAAGAGTCCCAGGCAGAGGCAAAAGGCATGTGTGTGGCAAAACTGAGCTACTTGTCCCATAGACTCTGTTTGTGTAGTATCTTACTCTTGTCACACCTCACTTGGTACCTTCCCTTCACTGCCAACAGGTTCTCTTTGGAGCCCTTAATTCTGGTATATGTCATGGAATAAATCCAGGAGAAGCAGTAGTTGTTGCTTTTGCCAGCACTACAGCAAATGTAGGATCCCTTCAGGATGCTCTTGGTGCTTTTCCTGAGCAGTGGCACCCATGAGCTAAGCAAAGCACACAGCTCAAGGCTGTCAAGTGAAAGTTCTACAAAAGCGGTCATTTTCTGTTCATGCAGAAACATTGTGTCCTGAACTTTTGGGATCCCTTTCTTGCAAATTCTCCCAAATTAAACTGTTAGTATGGGGAACACCTTAATCTATAAAAAGCTGTGCATCTGTCTTGATCACCACAGATATCACATCAGAGAAATACAAAAAACCCCATTTAAACAGCAAAAACACTAAGAGCAAACGCACCTGAGCCAAGCAGACGTGTCTAATTCACACCATCAAGCTCTTTACAAACTAAAACTTTAACTTCAGTGATTGTGCCTGAGGCATTTAAATGGTTTTAAATTATAAGTCTAGCAGAAGTATTTTTCTAATAATAAGCCATTAATTCTGGCAGTTTCAGACTGTCTGAATCTAGGTGTATAAACTGTGGCTGCATCAATCAGTGCTGTGTGTCTGGCTATTTCAGGCATTCCTTGTTAGTATGAAGAAAGAACAGTTTGTCCCCCAAGCACAACAGCAGCTGAGATTCCTGTTGATTGATAACTAAATGTGCCGTAGTGAAAATATATTCGGATAGAGTTGGAGAGGGAGGCACAGCAAAGACGTAATGGGGGTGGAGGAAGGAGGGATGAAATTGGCCACAACAGGAAATTCCTTCTCATGAGTCTTCCAGCTAGCTGACAAGATGGATTTCATCCTGCAGGTAACAGTGCCTTTATATTTAATCTTCTACAACATGTGTAACCATGCAAATTCTTCACTGATCTATATGGAAGCTCAATTACTGAAAAGCTGTTCTTGCTGTTCAGGACATTTCTACACTGTACATTAGTCCTGTTCCATATACAAAATCCACTGATGTCAACAAAATTGGCTTGTAGAGAAAGCATAAATATAAAGGGATTTTATTCTGCCAGTTGAAGAAACCTTTATTGGGAAGATGGTCATTTCTGGAACCTAAAGTGGTTTATTGAGAAGCTGGTACTGTTTATTTCCAGAGACACAATGATTTTGCAGCTCAAAATTGGAAGAAGTTCACAGATAAATAAGAAGGTCACCACAATTAAGTTGAAGAACATTACTTTAAGAGCTGTACAGATCTAACCAGGAAAGGACTATTTTCTGCCAGATCAGTGTTCTACACTGTGACAAGTGAACCTCAGCTCATTTTCTAGTTTGGTGAAAATTTCAGGTTTTGGGTTCTCAGTCTTTGGATTTTTAGTTTTTGGTTCCTTTTTGATCTTTGACAGCTTGAAAACAAGTCAGAAGTTTCAGAGCAACAGATTTCTACCATTTGCAAACTGTGAAAATCTAAGTTGTAAATCGTTGACAAAATTTGGCTCAGATCCTGATTTCATAGATCAAGTAGGTAAGCATCACTACAGCAGTCAGTAACACAACACTGGAATCTCCTATTGCATTAGTCTCTTTTGCAGAATTCTTTTAATTAGTATGGAAAAACCTTTTTTCTCCCATGCAGTAAAATACTAAATTATGCTCTTATTTAAAATAGATACAGTCTCATTAATGACATAAAAATTTAAAGTACAATAAATACTTACCTGAGAGGCAGAAAAGCCTGTAATGAAAATGCTGATGTAATCAATTCTGTAATCAAATATGCTAATAGTTCTGTCGCAAGATGTACTGAGGAAGGGACAGTTACCCTACCTTCATTTTAGGTATCTACACAGTAAGAAATGCTTCCTTTATTGTCAAAGCAGCGAGCAGCCATCTCCAAGTAACAGACTGGCTAAAGTTTGATGCCACCTGTGTCCGAGAAGGTGAGTCTGGACACCTCATTTTTGCACTTAAGCTAGGTGGTGCAAATACCTTCTGTAGTGAAAGTCAACTACAATCCAAAGGACTGAACCATGAATTCACAGGTGTATCTGAAAACAAATTTGGAACAATCTTAAACACATTTTATGAAATGAAGATTTCCTGAAAATGGTTGAATATTTGAGAAGCATTTTTAAAAGATGCTTGAAAGCACAAGCCCTTCTTCTTGAATAGAAATTCACACAGCCATTACAGAAAAATTAATTAATCTGCTTATTTTTGGGAACAAGCTGAAATGTCTTAGTCAGCTCATCGTTGGGAAGGGAAGAGCTTTAAATACAGAGATGTGACATCAGGGATGTGATTTCTAAACGTGTTTTTTGTGGCAATAGCTAGGTCCAGAGTTCAAATTTTCAAGGGAGAAAACTGGGAAAATAGCTAAATTGAGGTAGTTTTCACTCTAAAAGAGAAAAGACAGACTTCTTTATCAAGACAATGTATTTACAGATGACAGTCAAGCTTTCATTCTTATTCCTGTTTATGACTTTGTATTTTTTTCATTTTTCTTTAAAGTTCTCCAGAATTGTTTCCTCTAATCAGTTGCGAAAAGCCCAAAACAAAATCGTGTGGCAGAGGTTTATGGTCGTTAGAAATCAGACTCCTGGAGTGGCTTCTAAGTTAAGAAAATACATTTTTTGTTTTGTCTTTTTCTTGGTGATTTGAAAGCTCAGAAGATACCATTCCCCATCCCCATCAAGCCACATCATTCTTGGGCAAAAAACCACAACATTCATTTATACAACAGAACTTGTCTGAAACAAACTAGGAATGAAAATCAGGTTTATTTTTATTTCCTTGTGAGTTTGTTGTGTGACCTAATGAAGAGGCACTACCCCATTCCAAGTTAGCTTCCCCTCTTCAACAAGAAGAGCTGCAAAAAGATTTCCAAGGAGATGGGGCTGGGGCTGCCTACAGGGAGGCTCAGGCTGGCATATTTCAGGGCTACTACTGGTAGTAACAGTGTGGTAGCAATTATGAACCACGAATTAACATCACCTGTCAACTGTTTCCCGGCTCCAGTTAAAGTCATGTCCCTATGGAATTCCTTCGGAAAACAATTTAGGAAAAGATCAGACTGCAACAGTTAAAATGAAGACATGCTCAGGTGCCTGGCTTATGTAGGCCATTTCTAATCTTTTTATTTCTATTTACAATGATGCACTGAACTGAGGCAGAAAAGATGGTCTGACTCCTACACCAACAGCAGTTTGTGGGGGACAAGTGCTTCGGCTTCAGTGCACTAAAACAGAGCTACATGCAAAAATCTCCACCTATCTCATAGATGGGGCTGCGTTTCATTTTCACAGTGGTTAGCAAATAATTTATTTTTGCCACTTTTTTCTAACATGTCTGACCAAATATAAGCCCTCCCCACAAAATATCCACTAGGAGAAGCTAGGCAAAAATCATATTTCATTTTTGAACCTCCTGTGCAGATTAGTCAGATGCTGACAGGGGTTGTCTGTCTGCCACCAGTGATTGTCTTACAGAACATGAAAACAAACCCACAAAGTTGCTGAGACGCTATTTTTACATTTCTACCCATACAAGTTTGGTCATGGCTTCTCTAAGGGATGCATAGCTGTCCTAGATTGAACTTGTAGGAGATCTCTATATCCCCTTTTATGGACCATGTTTCCTTTATGTTCAGCCAGATGGAAACTGGTGGTTTTTTCCAGCTTTGCAGTCTGGATTGCAAGCTGAGGTTCACTTGGCTTCTCTCTGTCCTTTATTTCCGTTTCAGTTTCTGTTGCATTTGTCTATCCGGGAAATTACTGCAAATTACTCCGAGACACAAATTTACAGCACACCAATTCCTTTGCAGAAATTCCCTGTGTTAATCTGCTCACCATGCCCCAAATCTTTAGAAAGTGGAATAAATTCCCTGGTACTTACTGAGTGTTCAAAGTGATCACTTTGCTGCATTCTCTAGCTCCCAGAATCTGACACCTTAGCTTCCTTTGCAGAATTTTTCTGTTAGCTATTAGCTATTAACTATCTTAGGTGACATTTCAAAAATATCTTCAGACAGATATGTTCTGTGTCTGCTGGTGCTTGGTTTTGCATGTTAATAATCTAATACTTCCTGTAAAAATCTTCGAGTCCAACCTTTAAATCAAGAAATGAAGTGGCTCCCAAGAAAAACAGATTTCTAAAATCCACTATTTAAAAATACTCCTTGTTCAGAAGAACAAGTTCTTATTTTGAGAAATGCCTACTGATCTCTTAACACTCAGAGCTGTCTCACACACAGGGAATGTTGCCCCATGTTTGGGGGAAGCCATTATCAGTGGCCATAGTAAGAACTATGAGTAAGAACTTTCAGAAGCTCTCCATTCCTCTTTCAGATTTAACCAAAGAACAGGAAACCATTAATGATTAATTTCACCTGTAGAATCATGTACAAACTATTCCTGTTTCATTATGCGAAGGAAATAATTAACCTGATTTACTCTACCCTTCTAACCCTGAGTCTATTTTTTTTTATTGTCTACAATAATTTCCCTGGTCTTGCCAGACAGACAAGCACAGAGGAAGATTCCAATAAATCTTTGGGCAAAATCAAGGAGTATCTCTCTCCAGTTTCCCACATTTACCAAACACGGTGCCCATTCTGTGTTGTAGCATTGAACTATTAAAAACTGACAATGCAAATTTAGTAAAAATCATAGGATCACAGAATGGCTTGGGTTTGAAGGGACCTTAAAGCTCCTCTCATTCCATCCCCCTGCCATGGACAGGAGCACCTTTTTGTAGGCCAGATTGCTCAGAGCTCCATCCAAATTGGAACTTTACAAATGACAAACTGTTACTATTTTTTTCCCCAACTCTACAAAACAGAGAACTATGGACAGAAACCAGAATTTCTAGAAAGGAGAAAAATTCTGGATTTGAACAAAATTACTCTTATGCTTGCAACACAGAAATATGAAGGCAATGATAGAGAATGTGTTGAATGCAAAGACTGAATTATGGTCTGTGGAGATCCCTAATGTAATAGATTTTGGATGGGGGAAGGAATATACATTATAGAGTAGTTGGGGTTTTTTTTCAAAATAAAACAATTTAGTAATACATGGACACATGGCTTGCATTTTTTTGCATTTGTTCTGTTTGTTACCATACTGGTATTGCATTTCAGTTTGAGGGAAATAAAGGTTAATAACTCCAGTTGAAAAGACTATTGTTGGCAAGCTTAAGGACACAAACCAGTTATTCTGTCCCCAGTACAGCAGCCAGCATGGCACATTTCTATGGTAATCAGAAGTTGGTCAGCTCTAAACCATCTCATTAAAGCAATTATTCTAAGCTTTAATGGTTTATTTTTATTACGACAGTATCAAGAGGCCCATGCTGAAAACTGGGTCTATATCCTCTGCAAACAGTTAGCAAGACAGAATACTGTCCTGTCCTGGGTTACAGTGTATTCTATTACCATCTTCTTGAGCTGTTGAAACCAGGTATAGCAATGTTCCCTGCCTCCTCCCTCTGGACTATCTCCTGTTAACGGGCCCATCAAGGCCTTGCCTCATGACTCATCATCCCTTTGTGAGATGCTCCGCCCAAGGAGAAGGAGCCAAGCATTCCCACCTGGATAAAGTTTGCGGTTTTGCAACGGAGGAGAGAGCCTTTTTCCACTGGATTCCCAGAGGAAGACCAGACCTTTCTACACCACCACTGGACTTTCAGAGGAAGACCAGACTCTTCTACAGAATCACTGCATCAACAGAACCATCACTCCAGGAGGACTGCAGCCACCATTTAACTGGACTGCTACCAACCCCCTGACCATCAGGGAGTCAGGTTGTACCCCTGACTCTGTCAGGCTAAACCAATGTTTCTGTATTGTTGTTTTGGTTTATATATATACATATATATATATACACCAGGAAAAGAACTGTTATTCCCCATGTCTTTGCCTGAAAGCCCTTGATTTCAAAATTATAATAATTTGGAGGGAAGGGGGTTGCATCTTCCATTCCAAGGGAGGCTCCTGTATCTGTCTTTTCAAAGCAAGAAAGGTCCCTTTCAAGCTTTCAGTATAAATAAATGAGACACAGAGGAATCAGCCAGGTGAAGAGATGAAAGTTGTCTGTGGGTTTAGTTACCAGTGGTGGAGATATGATTAGCAGCTGATCCTGCTTAGTCCCATTCCTGTGTCTCACCACTTGGGTGTCTTGGGTTTTTTATGTAATTTTGATCTTTAACAACAACAACAACAACATTAAGCGAAGTATGAGCTACTATTTCAGCTCCATTACTGGGTACTGAAAATTTCAGGATTCTGATGCTAAAGACCATGGGGTTTTTAGCATGACAGAAATAATTATTATCAGTTTTATAAATGTAGTATATAATTAAATAAGCTAATTCTCTAAAATGTCCCTTGAAAATTCAACTCAAAGCTCACTGAAATCAGCTAAAAACTTCCATTAAGTTCAGAAACTTTTGCATTATGTTCCCTTTCTGTCCCAAAAAAACCCCTTTATAACATTAATTTGAAATTCCAAGATAAACATAAAAACCCTCTAAGAAATGTCTAGCTAACATGAAATAAACAATCCAGCCAGTTTTTGGGAAGTCTATCAGTGTTGAAGCCTGAGCCTGTAAGGCAAACTTTGTGAGCAAGATAGAAGTACAAATAAAAGCTGGTTGGGTGTTGCAGTGCATGTGGCATTAGACACAGGGCCCACTCCAACGAATTATTGGTGGCCAGGTGTGGATACAAAAATGCTGCTAGCAAGGATTTCTCTTGCTGTTTTCTATCCCGTGAGAGACTTTTCTCTCTCACAGAAACTATCAGAAACGTTTTGTAAGCTATGGACACCTGTAACCTTGCTAACGTTTGTTTATAGCACAGTAGAAAAATATTTTGCTGTAAGACTTCAGCCAATCACCCTAAGGGGGTGGCTAATCAATTGACCAATTACACCATGAAGCAAAAGGTCTATAAGAAGAGTTGTAAAATAATGAAATAAGTCACTTCTGCTACTGAATTCCTGCATGCTGCGTCTCTCTTCTCCGCTGCACAGGACAATAATGACAGTTGGGCACCTAGGGCACTGGAATCTAACTTTGTGGTCACGGCGACTTCCCATGTTCCCCCGGGGAACTGTGTTTTGCATATTGTTCTGTCATAGGTTTAAGATTTCCCCACCCAGTTTTATGTAGGTCCCTATGCTTATGCATATCCCTTATGGAATATGTATGATTTCTTGAAATTTCTGCTGTACTCGGTACCCCATTTGTAAATTCAAATAGAACCCTCCCCTGAGATATCCCATTGGATGTTTTCCCCTCTCACCCCACAGTTTACCAAACCCCATTGGTTGCAACCCTTTATTCCACCCCTTTTCTCCCCCCTACAAAAATCCCTGCACACCCACATTTTTTGCTCTTCTGCTCTTCTGCCTCTGACTTTGTCCCAGTAAAGGATTGGAACCACGCAGAGAGCCCCTCTCTCGTCCTTTATGTCTGCCAGCACTCCTAATACAATCGGCCTGCAGCCTGCTCCTTGAGAGGAAGCCAGCTCTGTCTCCTACACTCGTAGCAAAATCCTGTCCTCAGGGACACCCCCTGAAGTTAGGCGCTGTGCAAGCCCCTGGGCAGCTTGCAGAGCCAAGTGGCATCCAACTGTGGGACCCTTTGATCGGAGGGTTTCTTGAGGGGGTGTCCTGAGTAGATATACACTCGGTGTGAGCCCTGTTGGACTGCTACCACCCTGCGTGAAGCACGGTGATTTTTGCTTGACGGCGCTTCCAGGGAGAATCGGCAGCCCTCCACAGCTGCTGCTGGGAGGGTTGATTCTTGGCGGAGGACTCAGACCATGGATTTTTGTTCCCAGGATCAACTTTTGTGGCCAAATCCAAAGCTTTGGTGAGTATTGGGTCCCCTGGTGAGGTGGGGGCTGCGTTTTTGTGTCTCCCAAGGCGGTGGGGGCTGCATTTAAATCGGCTTTTGGTCCCTGGGCGGATATTTTTGTTCTCCCTTTTACCGCGGTCTAGGGTGGATATCAGTGTGCCAGCAGGTTAAAAATGGGTATTAGATTGTTGGCACACGAGAGGGAGGTAATTTTCCAAGTTGGGGATTTCCTGAAAGTGGGAGGGAACAAGTTTTCTAAGGGTTTGTTGAAGCAATTTATTCGTTGGCTTTTTCTTTACTCTCCCCCAGCGTCTCTCACTGATATTAAATTACTTCCCTTTTGGGACTCTGTGGGGACAAAAATGACAGCTTTGAGAGCTGCAGGAGATGCCTCCGTTGCAAAATTTTTCCTTCTATTAGTTTTAATCTATGATTCGGTTAGGAAAGAGGGGAAAGAAAAGGAAAACCCCAAGAGTTACCCTTGGTTCTAAACCCTCTCCCTCCTACCTCACCCCCTGTCCCCAACCCCTCTTCCCCAATGTTGGGGATACCAGGAGGTGCAGACTGCCAAAAGGCACAGGGCTGTCACCTACTCCCTGGCATTCCTTGGTCTCCTCAGCCCCCTTGCCGAGAAGAAGTCAGCGCTCGTCTTGAACCCTTCCCTAGTCCCTTCTCCCATTCCCACTTCCCCAGTTGAATCCCCAGTTTTTCAAAATGGTGTTTCCAGCTCCTTTATATTGCACAATGGAGGATGCCACATGGCATGGCCCTCCACCCCCCATTCTTCTTCCCACAATCCCTTTCTGCCCTACCCCTCCAACTCCTTCCTACCACCCCTCTCCCATTTTCTGGCAGCGGGCCCCTCCTGTCCCTTGGCTCATGCCCCCCCTTGCGCCAGGTCCCACCCACGGTGTCGGTTCCACCCCTTCCTCTCGGGACCCCACCCCCATACTCCCTTCCCTCTCTGCTGGCCACGCCTGCCCTCTTCCTACTCCCGATTCCCACGGTCTTGCTTCCGGTTCCCACGCCTCTCAAACCGGGTGTGACATCCCAGGAATCCAGAACCCGGAACAGGGGTCACATCCCTTTGCCACTCTGATAACTTTTACACGGGCAGGAAGGAACCCTACATGGGAACCATTCCTGTATTCACATATTAAGGAGCTCTGCAAAGCACAGAAAGAATTTGGGAGAGCAAGTGAGTATTTTAAAACCTTGTTACAAGCCACTTTCTCTTCCAAAGGGCTGGTACCCCACAACCTAAGGAATGTTTTATCGTGCCTGCTCCCTCCTGCTGAATATCTTCTGCGGGAGACAGCATGGGTACTTCTGCAGAGCCAAGACAGCTCAACTGATTTGGATAACAACAATTTAACATTCAATCATTTAAGTGGCAAAGGCGATGTGGCTGAACCACAGGATCAAGCATGATTGCTACCACGGCCTGTTCTTGTGGAAATTACAAAGGCAGCAGACAAAGCCCTGCTCTTTCTACCATCTAAAGCCCCTAAGGTTAATTATACAAATGTTAAACAGTTCCCCCAAGAATTTTTCCTAGATTTTAACTGCCTGCAGCAAGCCATTGTCTCCCAAGTTCAGGATGCAGAGGTGCAGCAGCAACTTCTGCTGGAGTTGGCCCAAAACAACACCAGTGAGCCCTGCAAAAGAAGTGATTATGAGTCTGCCCTTCAAGCCACCACCAACACTGGAGTTCATTATCGAGCCTTGCACAAAAAGGTCGCAATGGGAACTGGACATAAAAACAAAAAAGGCGGAGTGACAGGAGCAGTGGAGGGGACTGTGGTGGCAGATACAGAGGAAGCCAAACTGAAAAGAGACATCATGTGTCACCGCTGTGGGAGAAAAGGACATTGGGCCAGGTATTGTAGGGCCCCAGCCTCTGTTGTTAAAAACCTTTCTGAGAATGTTTCCACAGGTCCACTGCAGCAGGGAAACTAAGGAGGCAGCACGGAGCAGCCCTGCGTGAGAACACAAATGGGGCTAAACAAGGACATATATGGACACCTGGACTCATGTTAGAGTTGACCTGCGACCGCGGCCAGCACTTTAAATCCGACCGATGGCAAATAGTCACAGTTACACTCTAGCAAAAGTGCACATCACTGGACTTGACACATGTGGTTGTTATCGGGGACACTAAAAAGACACCAGTGGAGATCGAGGTCTCTCTCGAGCTCACAAAAGTGGGCTTGGACAGAGACTTCGTTCTCCTGGCACAGTGTGTCCACCTGCCATTTTTCCTACCACAGGGCAGCATCATTGCCCAGGCCATACCAATGCCCCAGAACCTGTCCAGAAACGGGAAAACATCTGCCGTCTGCTGGACAGAGGTGGTAAGAAAACATAAGCCCCTGGTGGAATGTAAACTTCACCAAGGGAAGAATAACATCAACATTAAGGGGATGGTGGACACAGGGGCAGTCATGACAGTCATTCTGACCACTGAATGGCTGTCACAATGGGAGCTGCAACCTGTCCAGGGTGTTGTCACCAGGATAGGAGGGCCCCAACTGGCTAAGCAGAGCAGGAGCATTGTTCAGATTGAAGGACCAGATGGGTAATTGGCGTCTGTTCGTCCATTTGTACTTGACACAAATTTTACATTATGGGGAAGGAATCTGATGTCCCAGAAGGGGACTCAAATTGAGATTGCCCCCAAACCTCAGGATTTTTAATTGCAGCCACTGTGGAGCGCCACACCCAAGCACTTAACTGGAAAACTGATTCAGCAGTTTCAGTGGACCAGTGGCTGTTAACATGAGAGAAATTGAAGGCGCTCAACATACTAGTGGACAAGCAGTTGGCCAAAGGTAACATCGTGCCAACAGCCCCTGGAACTCATCCATGTTTGTGATCAAAAACCAAGGGAGGGACAGGTGGTGGCTCCTCCACAACCTATGTAAAATAAACGAGGTAATTGAGGACATGGGACCCCCTCAACCAGGCATGCCATCCCCATTGATGCTCCCCCAAAATTGGAATCTGGCAGTTATTGATATAAAGGATTGTTTTTTCCAAATTCCCCTAAGCCCAAACGACGCTCCCCAGTTCACATTCTTGGTTCCCTTCAACCGAGAGGCTCCTATGCGTCGTTCCCATTGGTGGATGTTGCTTCAGGACATGAAGAACAGCCCAACCATCTGCCAGTGGTACATTGCCAAAATTCTGTCACCTATCTGCACAAAGGCTGAAAAAGCCATTATCCATCACTATATGCATGATGTGCTGGTTTGTGCCCCAAATGACAAATCCTTGGACTGGACATTGAATTTGGCAATCAAAGCCTTGGAAAACCAAGGCTTTGAACTGCAGCCTGAAAAGGTGCAGAGAACCAGCCTGTGGAAATATATTGGGCTAAAGATCACAGAAAGCGCCATAGTTCCTCAACCACTGCAGATAAACGACAATCTGCAAACATTACGGGAACTACACCAGCTTTGTGGGTCCTTGAATTGGGTGAGGCCCTGGTTGGGGTTGACCACAGAGGCCCTGGCCCCTCTGTTCAATCTATTAAAAGGGGGAGACGAACTTACATCTCCCAGGGTCCTCACCAAGCAGGCAAAAGAATCCATCAAAAAGGCACATGAGGCTCTGCCCTTGAAACAGGCACACAAGTATCTGCCTTCCTTCCCGTTCCAACTTGCCATCCTAGGGAAGGTGCCACAACTCCATGGTGTCTTATTTCAGTGGGACGAGGGGCAGAAGGACTCCCTCATCATCACTGAGTGGGTGTTCCTTCCACACCAGCCGTCCAAAAGTATCACTACACCACAGTGATAAATGGCTCAAGTCATCATGAAAAGTAGAGCACAGCTTCGCACCCTGGCAGGATGTGATCTTGCATGCATATATTTACCAATCACAACAGACACATTGGAGCATTTAATTCAAACGAATGTACATTTTCAATTCGCATTAGACAGTTACCTGGGACAAATTTCCATGCACTATCCCAAATATAAGGTGTTCAATTCGGCCTTTTACCTGATCCCAAAAGAGATCCAAAGCAGAAAACCACTCAAGGCCTTGACAATCTTTACCAATGGCTTGGGGAAGCCTCACAAGTCAATCGTGACTTGGCGAGACACCCAGACACGGAAATGGGAATCTGATGTCAAGGTGTTTCCAGGAACACCACAAGTAGCTGAACTGGCAGCCGTCATCTGGGCATTTGAGAGGTTCAAACAACCTTTTAATTTAGTAACTGATTCGGCTTATGTTGCTGGAGTAACTGCAAGAGCCAAAAATGCTCTTCTAAAAGAAGTCACAAACAAAAAAAATTTATGATTTGCTCTCAAAGCTTATTTACTTATTTCCCACCAGGAGCAACTGTTCTATGTAACGCATGTGAGATCACACACTGATCTCCCAGGCCCTATTGCCAAAGGTAATAGCATAGCCGATGCCCTTGCCATGCCTGCAAATCTTGCCAACTTACCAGATATCTGTAAACAGGCAAAAATGAGCCATTTGTTAATCCATCAAAATGTTCCAGCTCTCATCTGCATGTTCCATCTAACACGGGGACAAGCAAGAGCAATTGTGGCCACATGCCCCAACTGCCAGAAACACCAGCTTCCATCCTTTGACAGTGGGGTAAACCTGAGAGGCCTCAACAGCTGTGAGGTGTGGCAAACAGATGTCACGCACTTCCCTGAATTTGGAAGAGTGAAATGTGTGCACGTCTCCATTGATACCTTTGCGGGTGCCATCTATGCCTCTGCCCATGCTGGGGAAAAGGCTAAAGACGTTGAAAAACACCTAATTCAGGCCTTTGCCACCCTGGGCACCCCCAAAGAAATAAAAATTGCCAACAGACCAGCTTACTCCTCCCAACACTTCGAGGACTTCTGGCAGCAGTGGGGATTTGATCACACCACCGGCATTCCCCATTCCCCAATAGGGCAAGTAATCATCAAATGGGCTCACCAAACCCTGAAAAGGATATTACACCAACAAAAAGGAGGAACTGAAACAAACTCACCTACTCTCTGTTTGTGTAAGGCACTATTTACCATCAACTTTCTGAACAACTTATTTGATGAACCAGACCCTCCTGTTGTAAGACGCTTTTTAAATACTAAGAAACAAAAACGAAAGGAAAACCCACTGGTCCTTGTTAAGGATCCGGAAACCCAACAAATAAAAGGACCGTTATCAACTCATCACTTGGAGGCATGGGTACGCGCGCGTATCCACCCCCCACAGTATCAAATAGATATCCGATAAGTGGGTTAAGCCCTACACACCAACTAGTAATAGAAAGGATGTAACAGCAACCCCCTGGAAATGACACAAAAAGCAAGATCCTGATCCCTCTACCCTAACAAACCCCTCTTCCTGTTTTCCTGAGATGTAACCCTAGAACCCCTTTCATCCACCCATTTTATCTGTACTTACCTTTTGTGTTCCCCTCCATAGAGCTCCTATCCTGACAATCATGACAGGTCCAGTTCTCCTTCTGACCCTGAGCCTTGTGGTCTCCTGGATATGGATACCATCATCAGCATGGATCATCCCGCAACCCCAGGCCAGTGTCTGGGTCATTTTGGCCCAGGCATTGAACCAAAATGTTCCAGGGGTTGTGTTGTTTGCAAATCAATCCACACCTCCATCCAGGAGATCCAAGACCAAGTTAAGAACATACAACAGGAGTCAGAGGACTAGATAAACAATTTACTCAGGAACTTTGGGTTGTCAGGATGGTGTGCTTCTATTTTGAAATCAGTTTTATGGATTGTATTAATTTTTGTCCTTATCCTTATCCTTTGTGCTTTGTTTCAAAAATTGCTTAGTTCGTACCGTGACCAACTTTCTCCTAAAAACAAAGAAAAGGGGGATATGTTGCAGTGCATGTGGCATTAGCCAGAGGGCCCACTCCAACGAATTATTGGTGGTCAGGCACCTAGGGCACTGGAATCTAACTTTGTGGTCACGGCGACTTCCCATGTTTTGCATATTGTTCTGTCATAGGTTTAAGATTTCCCCACCCAGTTTTATGTAGGTCCTTATGTTTATGCATATCCTTTATGCAGTATGTATGATTTCTGGAAAGTTCTGCTGTACTTGGTACCCCATTTGTTAATTCAAATAGAACCCTCCCCTGAGATATCCCATTGGATGTTTTCCCCTCTCACCCCACAGTTTACCAAACCCCATTGGTTGCAACCCTTTATTCCACCCCTTTTCACCCCCCTACAAAAATCCCTGCACACCCACATTTTTTGCTCTTCTGCTCTTCTGCCTCTGACTTTGTCCCAGTAAAGGATTGGAACCACGCAGAGAGCTGGTCTCTTGTCCCTTACCTCTGCCAGCACTCCTTTTACATCTGCTTGCCGCTTGCTCCTCCAAGGGGAGCCAGAATTGGCTGCTACACTGTAGCCGAGCCCTGTCTGCTACACTGCAGCTAAGTCTTGTCTTCAGGGACACCTCCTGCAGTTAGACACGGTGCAGCCGCAGGCAGCTTGCAGCGTTGTCAGTTGGGCATTTTGAAAGAACTCTGGTACATAACACATTTTATTGCTCACATGCACAAACCCATCAGTGTCCTGAAGGTAGTCGTCTTTCTAGCTCATTGATTTAAAGTAAGAAAGCAAATCAGCACACTTGTATGTATAAAGACCTGATTTTGGTGAAGTAAGACCCCTGAGTAGGTGTTTGCAAGAGTAAGGTCTGAGACACATGGTTTACAGAGAGTTTACAGTTTACAGCTAAACACACTCTATGTCAACAGCTGAAATATGAAGTCTAAAGGATCACCTTTTTCAATAGCAATATTAAGCTCAGCAGAAATTTTCAAAGGAAAAAAGGTCCCCTGCAACAATGACCACAGTTATTCTTAATGTACAGTTTCTGTCTAGCACTAAAGCAGTGCATTACTATCACCTTTCTGCTCTCTAGAGATTCCTGCAGGGCAGTTAGTTTTTAAAGCATTTAAAAATTCACTATTAATCAACCTAATGAAAAGCATCTCAGAACCTGGACAGAGGTTCATAACAACATAGCAGAGACAAAGAATTAATTAATATCTGTAAATAATGTTCAGCTGCATGTTATGAAGTTTGTATAAAACTACATACATTTATCTCTCACTTGGCCACCTTGCCTGGAAAGGGACCCTGGACTCTGTGACTGGACAACCAGGGGGACTAGGCTGTAACAGGCTAAAATATTTTACTTTTCCCATTACCATCCTCCTACAGCATCTCTCCTGTCTCTATCCTAATGCTTTCTTTGTCTCTTGAATGATGAATCTAAATCTGATCCTAACTGGCAGTATAATCAGGCTGTGAAGGCTGACAATGCTCAGTGTTAATAACAACACTTTCACAGCTTAACTGTGGCATACTGTGGGTTTAAATAAAGAGCCCTATGAACACGACAGCAGATATCAGCTGGGGAAAGCTTTTGCCCTTCTGTTTCATTCACTTAAATAGAAAATAACAAGGATTTATTGTTGTTTGATAGGGACAATAATCAGATGGGATGGGAGTTGTCCAGAGCAATGGTAATCCCTAAACTGCAGACGAGCAGTGACAAAATGAACGAAATTTCAACTCTTCACACCATTCTTTCCCTCTATCCTGTTTTTCTCTTCCACCACTCAGAATCTAGTATGCTGTCTGAAACTTCTTCTTCCCCTCAGCTTGTGGAATTTAAAAATGCCTGTAGCGCGCCATGACGTAAAAGTACATGCCTTGCTATAAGACATCAAGTCTCACAATTCTCAGCTTCTTATTATGTGAATGAAATTGAGTTATATTTCATGTACTGCTGCAAGAAACCATTCTTTAGGTAATATGACCTGTAGTAGTTCAATTAAATTTGATACTGCTGAAACTTATCATGGCTGAGGCTCCATCCTGACACCTGTAAACACTCAGCCACTTGCTGTCCTAAATGCTCAAAATAGATACAGATAATGACACAAAATGTAGTTTATATAGAACATACCACTGTTATGGCATTTGCTTTCAATCCAAATTGACCACCACGGCCAAGTTCAGGCAGCATCAGTCTAAATTAATACAATATTGTGCCAGAAAGCTGAAGAACACTTTAAATAAACAACATAGAGATATTCAGCTGCCCAGTGATGCCACAGGGTTTCTTTATACACAGTGCAGCAATGAAAAGCAATTAGGAGGCATTGGACAATGAAGGCCGCTTCTAAAATAACCAACATTAACTAATTACATGTAGCATATTTTATACTATGTCAGCCCATTCAGTTTCCAAAAGCCCCTAACAACCATCATCTGCTTGAAATTCCAATTCAAAGTAAAGTGCTATGTTGATTATTTTTAAATAATAACTTTCTGGCTATGTATGAAATAAAAATTGAATGATTACTTTCTCTTGTGAGCCAAAAGGTATTGTGACACAGAACAGAATCCAATAAAAATGGCTAGTTCTTTTCCATATTCTTTTGCAATGATCATAGATCAAATTTTCCACATATAGAATGCCTAATCATATAGATATATATTTAAGAGGTACAAATGGCTAAATAGGAATTCTAACTCAACATTGACTTCGGAGCAAATTTGATAAACTTCATTATAGCAATTTTTGAAATATGGTCATAATTTTAAATATTCATACATAAACTTCCCCAAGCACTGTAATCATACATTCAGTGAAATATTTCAGTCTTCTTCTTTGTTTTTCAAACATGCACTGGCTGCAAATGTCAACTTCCACAACATGTTATTTTAGTCATTAAAATGTTGGACTTGAAATTTCTGTCTATGTCAAGTGACAGTCTGACTGATCTAAAACTTAGTTTGGCTACAAAAAATATTGTGTTTCAGTCTGAGTATCTATTCTCCTTTTCCAAAAGAATTTGTTCCTCCCCTGGTGATCCATGATGGCTATTGTATAATCTTGTACTGGCCAAAAGAGAGGCTATAGAATCCAGCCTATACAAGCAGAGATTTATGGAGTGGCAAATATTTGCTTGAGACAATTGCTGACCTCAAAGGAACATCTTCAGGAGCCCAGGCCTGCTGAGCGTTGCCATATGAGTCACACAAGGATTAGCTCAGAACAAAAGCTACAGCAACTTTGCATTTAGAAGAAACTTGGAGTCAGGTACATCTCAGCTTGACTCCATGTGAAATTTAAATCTGAAGATCATTAATTTCAATATTGTCAGGATACAAAAGGAAAAGGGGACATTAGCCTTAAAAGATTTAGAAAGGAGTGCTTTAGGATCCCTCTGCAGTTTTCCATCTCCCCTAGCTCAGCTTCTGCTGTAAGGCAGGACACAAACGCTGACCTCGGAGCTGTTCTGTGTGCACTTCTAACACGTTTCTGGGGAAAGCAAGTTTAGCCATCAACTTCAAGCTTATCTTGAACTCCTCTAAAATGCAGTCCAAACTCTCAAGGTTTACCAGTACAAAACAAACCCAATCTGAATCACACGTGAGATGACCCTTAACACAGGCTTGAATATGACACAAGAGGAGGCTACAATATCAGTGATGGACCTTCTTCTGGTAAAAAAAAAAAAAAAGGAAAACTGACTTGCCATAGGAAGAAAAGAAAACAGCTCCTGAAATCTCATGGCTAAAGAATTAATAGAAGCAGGGCATAAAGAAATAATACTGGCTCTCCATAGGGCTGTCCATTAAAACTGTCTTGATAACATTCAAGAGGAGATACCAAACATTAATCTAAGTCTTCTCATATGCATAATGTTTATGAATTTGAAAAGACTTTAAGATGAGTTTTGTTTATCCAAACTCCTTGCTGAACACTTTCAGATGTCCCACCTACTCTTGCACTTTAGAAAATGTATGTGTGCTACTCATTGCCATTACATTTTCAGCACATGGCATTGTTAGTTTTACATCTTAATTGTTGGGGAATATGTATTTTTCAGCGAAATAAATCTTTGGGCTCTAAAATTTTCTAGCTGTTTATTCAGTACAGTTTATACTACATCAAATAAGCCTACACATCAATTTAACATAAGAGGATTATAGCAAATTTTGTCATAAATGAGTAAGCAATGGCAACGCTAGAAATGAAGACGTGAAAGCACTGGATTTAGTACACCTTAGAAACCAGAGTGTTCTCACAGGTCTTTGAAGAGATTGCCCTCACATCAGCCT
>WEIT01034541.1:117240-127740 GCA_013389985.1 Dryoscopus gambensis
CAAGCTAAGCTCATTTCTGCAGTGTTTTTACAGCTGCTGTTACCTCTGCCAGTAAGAGCACACTGCTCTTACCTAGTGCTACAGCAAGAATCGTGCATGGCTCAGCAATACAACATGACTAAATGGGGCGGAGGGGGAGGGCAGCAATGAAAGATTTGAGGTGGCTTGTCCTTTTTCAAACCTTCCATCTGTTTAAGCAAGTAGCTGGGCCATTAGTCCCATGGGCTAATTGGGATTTAATCCACATGCATCTCTCTAGCCACAATACAAAGTCTGCGAATTAGACAATATCTAGAGTCAAGACTTTCTTGACCCAAGTATTAAGACTGTAGCTACAGCCACAGACTGTATATGGTCACTGGTCCTGGCTTCTTAAATCCTTTAAGGCTCTCTGAGAAAGCCAGACCAGTTCCAGAATTGGAAACACCTGCGTAAGAACCATTCACAATTCCTAGGTTTTCTGACTCTTCCCACAAAAGATACTGAAAAGCTTTTACAGAAGAGGATGCCCACTGCCCACCTTAATGCAGTAGTGATGTATTTTAGTGAAGGATCAGATGAGTGACAACAGGTTGCAAGGGGCAGTACCACCCCAGACCATCACACCAGTCCTCTTTCCAGGACTACGACATAAAAATCCATGAGCCATACACAACCTAATAAATGATCTGCTTTGTATCAGGAGGTATCTTGAAGGAGTTAGCCTGCTGATCTTTTAATGAGTAAATCAGATTGAACAAAGAATTATGTTATAAGCCTTGTTTTTTACTTGGTGTTGAAAAATCCTATAGTGTATAAAAATGGTGAGATCCATGTATTTGATCTGTGTGAGATTATTCTTCTTGCTAAAACCATGAAACTTTACCAACTCCTTGGCTGCCAGCCACATAAATCAGCTTCTCATACCTCTTCCTATACGTCAGTCATCATACATGTCTTTAATCTTTAAGACTAACATCCACTTTTTCTTCTGTTTCAGCTGTCTGTATTGATGTCCTGTATGTAAAGCATGAAGAAACTGAAATAGGTGTTGCTATCAATCTGTTCTCCTTATTCTACATTAGATCTTTGCTTCCTTTTCTAAGATATAACCCTTCTGTGAATCATTTGAATTCTTGTTATTTACTTAGTTTCTGGATAAAGTGATCCCTTGGTGTTACTTCCTTGTCTTCACGTTTCTGGGTAGGCTCCATTTATGTGTGCAGTGCACTTCAAATTCTGGGATAAAATCTACAGTATAACTACTGCTAATAACAGGACAAACCCAATAAATGTGAAGTTACTAAAAATGCTTTCAGTGGCTTATTCATACAGAATGTCTAACCGCAGGCCTGGCAAAAGGTCTGACATTTTTGTTCATCTGAATGAAAATTGCAAATAAACTCTACATGAAAATGTTGAACAAGGAAACACTGCAGAACTAGATATCAAATGGGGATGGGGAAGGTAGTTAGGAAGATCATTATTCAATGACTTAAAATCTTTGCTAAAAAAGCCCCCACACCCTAAACCCAGGATTTTCTTCACATATTGCAAAATGTACATGCCAAATTGTAATTAGGAACTCAAACACTTCACTCTAAGTATACAGTATTTTAATCCTGTACCTTAGCTAGTATCACTGATTCAAGCAGTAATATTGTTTGAAGTAGAGTATAAAAGGAGGGAAATATAATCCCAGACAGAAAAAGGAAATAACTAATTCATTATTGCCTTCCTCTTTATTCAGACACAAAACCTAATATTATACATAAAGGTGCAAACATGGCAATTTTTCTTCATTTAAATTTGTGCAGTCCCCATGCATATGGGAGTACTGTGACTGTTGTCACCTGTGATCTCCCAGGAGGAGCTCAGAGGTTCTGGGTGCTGTACAAGCATAGAGCAAGGGATCTATAGATTTGTGTTGAGCGAGGAATAGGAAGAGCAATGACAGTTCCTTGTTGACAGGACTGTGGGGAGCTGGTGCGTGACGCTTCTGCAGCTGCTCTGCGCATACAGTTACCAGCGACTGTTTTTTCCTGCAGTAATCAAATCACATCTGAAATACAAGAACTAAGTTGCCTGTAGTGGTGAATGCATTCACTGCGACACTCTGAGACACTGAGTGTGGAATCAAAGGGAGCCTGCATCCAAACGATCAGCATGCTGCACAATTTATCAAAATATGAACTTGAATGCTTGAATTTTAATTCAAATGTGATGAAAAATTGTGACCAGAGGAACTCTCTACATCAAATTAGGAAAAACTGAGAGACAAATTCATCCCTTATGCAAGTCGCCCACAAAATAAACTGGCTTAACACTGGAATAATTCAGATGTCTCTTTTTAGGTAAAATGACTACAAACTTAGGGAGTTTATGCATTAAGCTTTTCCAACTGAGATTGGCAAGAGTTCTGGTAATATGTAACACTTTAGGGACAGCAGAACAAGTATTAACTTCAATACATACAACGCTTAAACTTCATTATTTTATTATATGCTGGATTTCACTGAATCACAGCTACTACTTTATCCATGCTGTAGCTATTTTGAGGGAAATAAACAGCTCTATTTCTGTTATTTATACACCAGCATACACAAATTCTTATACATAGGCACGTATATGTAAAAATACTACATGCACACGTCTCCTCTTCCGTAACATGAAGAAAAGCAACTAGATCTAGCTACAGAAAAGTTAATTCAGTTAAATCTGCAATAAAAGATCAATACTTTATCTCAGGTTCTGCACACCTTATCATCAACTTCAAAAGCAAATACAATTTTAACAAGCAATATAGTCCATTTCTACAGTACTTTACACTCCTTCCGAGATCCTCATGACATATCATCTCTTTTTAATGGATGAGGAAGGAAAACAGAGAGGTGAGGTGAGATATTCAGGTCTATAAAGGAAGTCAGTAGCATGCTAAGGACTAGAACCCAGTTGTACTAGAGTTTCTAGCCCCTGAAATGTTAAATGCAGACACGTAATCCCACCAGCAAACCAGGCAAGCATCACACTAGTGCCCCTGCTTCAAGCATACATGCCTGTTGGGAAGGGCTGGACACTTCTGGTTGCCAGCCAGTAAACTTTCCCCCTCCTCAGCGTGAACTCTGATTGTGTGCCAGTTCACTTACCCATAGTTATCATTTTTTCTGTCTGATGAGTGTAGAACAATTGCCCCTTGAGCACGGGTTAGCCAGAGCCGGAAGAGCTGCTTGCCTCCAGCCCAGCTGTCGGAGTCTCCATGTAAGATGCTGTGCAAAATGTTGAGTTGAAAGAAACACGAGTAGGGGGAAAAGAGAGCTCTCTGAGAACCTCCACATGGTTCCTGTTGCTAAGGGAACCACTCCCTTTGTCTGCATAGGTTAGGAATGGCTGCTTGATTTGGAGTCTGTCTCTTAAGTACTGAAAACAGCATAACAATTTCAGAGAGAAAATAGAAAGTCCAGAATATCTTGCAACCAAAATAAAACTGAACCACCTAGGAATTCTTACCTTAAAAGTATCTATTAATAGTTGATTTGGGCGACTCCAAGGAGACTGTAGAACTCCTCTGTGCCATCCGATGGAACAGTAAACTGCTGCACACAGTTTAATTTAGTTATTGTAATCAGCTTTAGGGGATGAAGATAGCTGATTACAGAGAGATAGATCAAGAAATCAGGTCCAGTTTACTACAACAAATGGAGAGAGATCAATAGTAACAAATATAAGCGTTTAACAGGTATTCATGATGGACTATAAAAGAGAGGTGCCTTTACTTACATAGGATCCTATAAAAATCCAAGCCCAAATCCTTAACTCTGATTTCTGTAGCTGCTCTGCTTTGCTGCCTCCAGCTTCAGACCCAGCACTGGCCATGTTTCTGAACTCCCAAATATTTGAGAATCTACCTTCTATACAGGCCCACTGGGCTCAGTCCAATTCAGCACATGGAGTTAGGAGCCCCTGCTTCTTATCTTACCATCCCTAATATTTAGGAATACAGTAGGATATGTACTTTGGTATAAAGGTGATTTCACGGTGAGTCTGAGGTCCTAAAACATGAAGAGCTAACAGGAATTGTCAAGAAGGTTGGTACATTGGGAACAGAAACACCCTGAGTCTAACCTCAAACATTTTTTTTGCATTAAGAAAATCAGCCTGTTTCGACAACATACAGCACAACATGCATTGCACAACATATTCTGCTCTCTCTCAGCTGACACCAAAGCCAGCACCCCAAAATACTGTCAGTGCAATTTTTTCTGCGAATTTACCTGTTTTAATATTGTAATATTATGGGGTAGAAATAGTCAAAGACTTAGATCCAGATACAAATTTTCAAGCATAGACTTATTTAAGGCTCATAGTGTATCCCGAGGACAATGAGAGAAATGAGTTACATTATGTTTGGATAAAGAGACAAAAGCTCAAAATCTTAGATGAAGGATTTCTGTATGGAAAGCAGAATTTTCTCATTCCACTAGAGAGCAGCTGTGAGTTCCTGGAACACTGGAGGGGGGTCAGTTCAGTCTTACAGTAAAGAGCTGAGCTTCTCTTAATGCAAGGTAGCTGCTGAGGAAAATCGGTGCCAGTATTCTGTTTTCCAAGGAGCTGAGCTGAGCTTTTTTCCCCCTCGGTCAGGTTAGAGTATAATCTTAGAGAACACCAGAGATGCTCTTAGAGAACACTAGTCAGATAAGAGTAATAAGATGTCTTCGCTTACATACCACAGTCCAGCACTGATTCTTTGACATAAAGACCTGAAGAATTCAGTTGCCACTTCATTGCACATGTTGAATTGTATTTGCAGCATATGAGTTGCAGCACCCTCCCGTCTTCCTCTCACCCCAATGAGTCAAATAAAGGAGTCAGGATTGCTTTGTAGAGAGGCCTTTCTGCTCTCTTTTGCAAAAAGATTAGGAGATTAGAGAGTGCAACTGAGAGTTTAGGGACATTAAAAAGCAACTGTTAATAGGTTTCCATTGCATCATTTTTATCAAGGAACATTTAATTGGAAACCAATTTAAAAGTCTGTGATTGTATGTATTATTTTCCTTTCAGAGGATTAATTTGTATTGCTCAATCCTGCTGTGTACGTGTACACACAAACACACTCATTCCATTTTCTCCTGCTCATGGATAGACTGATGTCAAGGCGAATATAAGTAAAAGATCTTGGGATTCTCTGCGGCCTCAGCAAGGGAGACAATGGGTTTGAGGATTGAATTAAAGTTTCTGCCAATAAATATTTTACCCACTTCCTCCTGCTGCTTGCAATGCATGGAACCTTCTTCAGTGTAATTACAATGGCAAGGGCAAACCCGTGCACATTTAGAGCATTCAAAGTTAATTCTCATCATAATAAAATTCTTCAATGCCACAAATCAATACTTAGTGAGTCTAACAGTGCACTTTATCTAAGCCTTTTACAAGTGTTTGGGTACATAATATTATCATTAATACAGGAGCATTCTACTGATCATTCCCATTTTGTTACTTCATAATAAAAAGACATGGGGAGCAACTTCAGATCACATTTGTGAAAGAGTCAGAGACAGCATCAGTGTAGCCTCCTGCATTATTACACAAAGCTACCCCCCAAAAAAACCAAAATAAAAAAAAAATCAATGTTTTTCCCCTTATTTTAACAAAGATAGATGTTTTCTCTGTGTAATAGAGATTTTAGCATCCTCTACAGGACACTTACTGTTTTCCCATTATTACAAAAACAAGATATTTTTGTCAGACTGGCAGTGAGGCTCAGATTTGATGGTGACCATGTGAATTTACAAGAAGTGAAACTCTACTCAGGAACCTTTCTTCAGTGAAATCTTGAACTGTATCTATTTCTATAAATCCCATCTTCTCAACTGAAAAATAAACTGCAATAAGTACTAATGTCCTAAAGAGCCTGACTTTGTTATGCTAATCCAAGGTATTAAGAATAGTCAGAAAAGAAATTCATTAGTGGCTACTTGAATCAACTGCTTTTTGTCCCAAATGTGAACACATCCTCCCAGTCAGAAACTACCTACACAGTGTGATTGAAACTTATTTATTTACTTACATATAATAAGCAACTGAGCAGCTTGCAGTGCATGAAGTGAGGCAATGGAAAAGTACATTACAGTGCTCCTGCTTCAGGGCCCTCTCAGTCAGAATTTCAGTATATATGCCTATTTTCTGTTTATCATTCAGGCAAAAACATTGAAACTCTCTATCCCCTCAGTCCACTAAGTGAGCAAGAAAAGATTGCCTGCCTTATATAAGGTGGCTTAGGAGGAATTTTTAAAACAAATATTTACAAAGCTCTAAAAATATTATCTTGTTTTGTTAAGGCGAAGTGTTTAAGCACCGTACCTGTAACAAATATAGCTCTTGTTATGCAGTGAAAGAGAGAAGGCAGATGGAGCTGTTGATAGCCTCAGTGACAGTAGTGCAACACGCAGTTGCACAGGAACCAGTACTCACCTTATAAGGAGAATTTTTCATATTCCCCAATTTTTTTTCAGTTGCAAGTTAGAATTAAAATACTGACATGAGAAAATTTCTATAGGAAGGTCATATGTAAAAGACCCTCTATGTTAAAAAAAACCCCTTTACTTTGAATGAACTGACATGGATTTAAATGACCTGTGAGAGTATGTGTACAGTTGTATGTGCATGTATAAGGTTTCTTGTCCACTTTTGAGAGCCCAGACTCCCATCCCTCGTGGCAGTCTGCCAAACAGGCCAGGAACGTGAAGAAACTTGACTTTCTGGCACTGTTCCATGTGAGATGCCAGGGAGCTGAGAGCTGGGAAAAGCGGGTGAGCTGGCAGCAAACCAAGAATATTTCCATCAAAAATTTCATTGGAATAGACATTTTCATGCAACGTGTTAGGTTTTGGTGAACTGGCATTAGCTGAGAGAAAAATGTTCCACTGGAAAGTTTCCAATTTGTCCTAGTGCTAAGATCTTGACGCTTGGACCTCATATTTTTCATTCAACTGAAAAATAGATTTTTATTTCCCGGTGTCATGCACAGATGCAGAATGTCATTTACTGTACTACTGATTGTCTAAAATTATTTCTCTGGATACTGTAAAAAGAAGCTTTATTTTGCCATCTGCAGTGAGTGCTGCTGTCTCATGACTCCATGGGTTTTGCCGTCTCCCCACCCCTCTTTATTTCATCTAAATGGATCACAAGAAGGAATGTCAGCAGAAGCGGGACTCAGTGGTGAGAGCACCACTTTGTACTCAGAGATAGATTTAAATAACTATCTCTTGAACAAGATTTCTGTCTTACTTTCAGTAGGGAGAACAGTACATCCCCACCTTGAAGTGCTATTGAAATTCATAAATGTGGATTATAACAATAAACTTGTAATAGTTCTGAGAAATGTATAAAATACAGTAGCTTCAACTACTAAACTGCAGAAATCCCTTGAAAATAAAGTATTTAACAGTATACGGAGTACAGATGGCACAAAGTTGTGGCAGAAAACGGAGGCAGAGAAGGCTACAGCACTGGATGAACAGTCAACTCTATACTGAATGCAAATACAACACACCCATGCACACTTCAAACATTTGATTTCACAGATTCTTTGACACAAAAATGTGTTTGCAATATGTATAATTTAACTCATCTTATTCAAGCTGCACATGTGACCATTCTGAGCTTACTGGAAAACTTGAACCAAATTCAGCTTTGTCACTGATGGGATGCCACAAAGCTGGGCCAATTCCGTGTGCTCAGCTTTGAACCTGCCTCTCAGAACACTCATTCATATTACGCCCCATTCAGGAAGTGATCTCACTGGAAAATCTGAGCAAAGCATAGGACAGAAGTTCCAGACTCAAAAAGCTAAGGAATGTTCTTTCTCCCTCCGCTCGCTTCTTTTAAATGAATTTAGTTCTTGTGCAAATAATTGGATCGACAGCCCTAAGGACCAGGGCTGTTGTGGACTCACAAGGACACATTTCCACTGTCCTCCTTTCACATCAATGAACGTTCACACTGAGCTGCAAATTTAACTTCTCATCTTGGCCATCATAGGACTTCACCCCAAACTGGTCCAGAGATAAGCACAGAATTCTGCAGCCCGAGTATAAATAACATTATAATCATAAAGACAGTTTATTAATGCAATAATTCACCCCCAAAGCTTTTGAGTTCTCATAGCAGAAAAGAAATGGAACACCCAATTCTCAACTGAGCTCTAATACATAATTCTTAATACTGGTACTGTACTAGTATCCTTTGGTCACTAGCTGTCTCAATTTTGAATATGGGCACCAAATATGAGCTAAAACCAGCATTAAACATATGCCTATAGGATTTCTGTCTTGCTTTTTTCTACTCATAATGAAATAAGCATTAATGCAATAACAAAATGTCACCCAAGCTTGAGGTCTATACAGGAGACTATATCCCAATCCTAGATATAATACAGCATGNGCTTGCTGAAATTGATGCAAAACTATCAAAGAAACTATGTGCACAGAATCAGCAAAGCACAAGTCAGACCTGTGGATATATGTCGGTCAATATCTCAAAACAGCCAAACAACTTCGGCTGGTGTTCGCTGCCTCTACTTGACAATGATGCACGTTTTACACTTTCCCTCACAAGAGCTGACTTCAGATTCATCTCTGCTGTATATTTCTGTTCTTAAGAAAATACAGATTCAGAAAGTTCTGCCACCCACTTGCAGCAAATTTAAATTTCTAAACAAGACTGAAGTTCAGTGATAGCACCGTGAGTGAAGCTGCTGAAGCACAATTATTCTCTTTACAAAGAGCAAGTCTCTCATACTATGTGTAAGTTTACACATAGATGTAGACGCACACATATATTCAGACTAAATTTACTGTACTTTGCTTTATTTCTCTTCACCGTAACTATTTTCTGTGCCATCACTAAAAGCATTTCCAATGTGTATATTTGCTCTAACACCTCTAGAAATCATCATCATGTTCTCTCATGCCCTTGAGTGAGATTGACTCACTTCCATCTCTTCTGTTGCTGTGACAAAGTAAACAGCTACAAAGCTGTCAACGAATTCGATTTCTTTTTCTGTCTGCACTTAATCCTTTTATCTATATACCTGAAATAGTTTGTTCTATCATCCAAGTCGTATTCATATTTTACAACAACACTTGCCCAACTTTTTGCAGAAATTTATACCTAACTCTTGTGTTGTTTTCATCTTTATTAAGCTAGAAAAAGAGCAAAATAAACCAAACTGACTACATTTAATGCAACAACTGTGACAAATTCTTCAGGAGTAAGAGTTTCAGAGAAGCAGGCCTTCTGCGGGTGCTCCCGTCATTGAGCACACACAGGTAATACTCCTTTCTGTGTCTCATAAAGCAAAAAGAACTCCTAAAATTGAACTTCACCCACTCCAATCAAAATGCCACTCAACTGCTGATTGAAATATCCTTCATTCAAATCAGTGAGTGCCTTTAATGGCTACCCAAAAGGCTGTCAAATTAAATAAGAAACAAAATGCAAATAAATTAGCATGCCTAGCTACTGATACACTATAAATATTTATGAGGAAAAAAAGATGCTGTAATTTCAAATGATACCACAGGCCTATTTTGTACAAACAGTTAAAACAGTTATACATGCAATACTGTACTTTGCAATTTTTTTCCATTTCACATCACCATAATCACCTAATAAATATTTAAATGGGCCCATTTGCTGTAACTATAAAAGAACCGTGTAAACTTGTTGTCATCTAGACACATAAGCCGCAGTGGAGTCAATGAATTTCAACAGTCACTTAATATTGCAAGCCACAAGCTACCTTAAACCTGCCAGCAACTGTCTGCCAGGAAGCTACTGTAGCACCACGGCTACCTCCTCCAACCCAGGACACGAGATTCATTATGAATGCTAGCATTGCTACTCTAATTAGGCCTGGGAGAGGTTTAACAACCATGCTACAGTCTTGCTGCTGACAAATATAAAAATAAAGCCTTGTTCAAATTAGCAATGTGAAGTGAGAAGGCCTAGAAGCAGCAACTGTCTGACCAGTAGTGAAACAGTTCTAATCTATAGTGAGGTTATTTTGCTTCATAAACTGCTAGTATGTTACCTGCAGGAGGTCTCCCTGTAAAATGAATTATAGTAAGCTATATGTGATAATTAACCGTGCATTAGCAAATATCTTGAAACAGGGGGGCTCTGTTTTCTCTGTATTTTGACTAATAAAAGCATGAATTTGTTCAACAAATGATCATTTAGGTTGTGGAATGCTAAGCATATTGGAAGAACACAGTAAGCAATAGAATATTGTAGGTGGACTAACAGTTTCCTTACAAAAACAGGCTGTTTAATAGGCTGGCTCCATACTACGTTATTCACAGTACTAAAAACCACAGTGTTGGGAAGACAAATACAATATACATTTAAAATAATATAAACCTTGTACTCATATTTACTTTAAAAATGCCATGGATGTGACAATAAAAAAAAAATCCATAAGCAAACGTTTATTTCAGAAAGAGAAAATCCCAAAAGACT
>WEIT01034544.1:0-11507 GCA_013389985.1 Dryoscopus gambensis
AAAGCTGCAATGTAGCGGTGTGGTATAGGTTATCTGACCTATCAGCTTCATAAAATGAAAACTAATGAAGTCATGGCAGAAAAAGCCAACTGTTACACATCAAACAATTGCAGAGCCTTTGCAGAAAATGATTGTAAATTGCATGTTAGTATGTGGATGATAGTTGTGGATAGCTATGTGTTTTTATAATATGCTAAAGCTATTGCTACTGTAAATTTTTTCTAGGCTAGGCCTACATGATCTACTATTCATGTAATCTTAATGGCAGCTAAAGTGGGAATAAAATCTTTATGAAAACCACTACGGTTAGCTCACTTTAAGACAGGAATTCAATCAGAAACCCACTGGAATTACTTATGTTTTGACTAGGGTATTTGGCTCCTTTTATTGAACATTCTGCTTTCAATGCATACATCCCATGGATATAAAATGATGGATCTTGCTGGATTTAAAACCAGCGGCACTTTATATCATTAATAAATATTCATTTTCCTGCTATCCCTCCAGTGGTATTTCATCATCAATCATGGCTGAAATCACAGCTGTGAGAGCTGTTTATGCTTTAGTGTTCTCCTCTACATGATTTGGCAGATACTTATGAAATTATTGGAGTGTGGAAGTAAAGGGGGATTGGACAGGAGGGAAGAGGGGGATGCTTTGAAAAAAACCCATAATCTTTGTGTCTGTAGTTATTCATAGAGAAGTACTGTTTTGTTTTGCCTTCCAAAGTACACATAAATCACTCCATTGGTCTCAACTGTCCTGTGAAAATAAAAATGATCCTAAACTCTTCAAGAATTACTCAGGGACTATTCAGTGCTCAATATGTCAGAGAAGCAAAGACAGATGCTCAGGAAGAGGAAGATTACAATCAATGAAGAAAAATCAATAACATGTAGAAGTTATCCTGCTGCCAGCACTGTCAGGAAAAGGTTTCTCCATTCCCCAGTCTCATTACATGTAGAAGATTATTAGAAACTGAGCAGCCAAAGTGAAGCTGTAATCATCTCCCCTTTGCTTTTTTTATGTTCTTAGTGTAAATCAACAGTTCACTTTGACTTAATAAACAAAACAGCTTGTTCTCCTACCAATGTAGCATTTTATATATTTGCTTTACCTGCCACTGTAAACGAAAAGGAATGAGATTAAAAATCCTTCTTTAAGGCCTTAAAGTAAAAGGGGAAAACTGAACAATCACTGGAGCTATTGGCTACAATATTTTCTGTTTACTTGTTTTTTATTTTTCCATCTGCAACTTCTTCTGTCCCTCTGCCCAAACCAGTGGATCCTGGCTGCTAAACTCTGCTTGCTAATGAGGTGGTCATTTCTTAATTCTCCCCTGAAAATCAATTAATCAGCCTGTGAAATGACTGGATTTTATAGAACAACATTTGTGTGACCTTGGGGAAATATGCATTCTTTATTGTATCAACTGATAGAAAGAAATAACTGCCGAGCTAGTGACAGTGTCTTTCTGACCCTGCGACAGAAAAAGTTTTCTTGCTTCAGAAAATTATTTAACATACACCAAGAGAAGTAATTGAAAGCATGATAGATAAATATTTAAATGTCTTCCTAAATTTAGACCTGAACGAATAGAAAATAATATCCATGTTTAAATTATAATAGTTTATGCCTTAATATATTGTACATTTTAATAAAATATACACATACACACTGACATACAGCAGACAGTCTACAGAAAAAAAATCACCTTCAGAAATATGTGTCAAGATTAATTCCATAACCCTTCGCTTCCCAAGGCTCTCTAAATTATGGTGACAACTGTTAGCAAACACAGATGTCCAAACTCATAAACTTTGCATTTCTGTGGGCTAGGGCTGTGCGTGCAGGTGTTTGTTTCATCCATGAAAATGCCAACAGTATGTACAAAATAAGGGCATTTTTTTCAGATAGCCCTCAATAAAATTATTTCCAAATCCCAGCCTATCACCATCATCATCATCAAGTCTGTTTCTGAACATAGTACATCACATATTGGTGGGAGACAACAGATGAGACAAGTCAATCTATAATATTCATGTTTCAGAGAGTGCTGCTGTGTAGTCAAAACCATATTGGCGTGGACATTTTTAAGAATTGCTAATTTCTTAATCCTGAGACTTTAAGTGCTTGAATTAGCTTTCCCAAGGTTCAGGATTTAACTTTTTAGTTTGTAGACAATATTTATGCTAGAATATTTTGTGATTAGCTAAACTGAGCTATTTATTAATTTGGTTTCTTGGTTACTTCTGTGATTGGTTTTGTAATAGCCATCAACACTACAGGAAGCAAGACCTGAGAGGACCTTGGTCTGCTCTGAAGAACATGAAGTCTGACTCATTTGCCTTCATAAATCTCATCAGGAACTCCAGAAGAATGATATAAAAGAGCCCTCATTTACTTGTCTAATCAAGAACCCAATTCTACAACATTCTAGAATGAAAGTGCAGGCCTAATCCACAACAGGATCTTCAAATTCCAGTGGGACTGTCTGATGCTACTCTGACAGCAAATAACAACAGCATATGGTGAATGCCCAACCTGGAACATGAACCTGGTGTTCAGTTCAGCTTCTAAAGCAATGAAAAAATCAATTGTTTCCAGGCAGGAAATCATAAATGGAGCTAAATTTCACTTTCCCACATGATCTTTCATGTTACATGCTCGGCAATTTGTCACTTTTGTGAGCCAAAAAGTTAATTCTTCAGAAGTGAAACTCACCAGCAGTTCTTAAAGCAATTGACTGGCATCTGGAAGTGAGTGATTTTTCTTGCCTGGCAAAGGTATCCTTTAAGTTAATAGAGAAAATACCAAAGACAATACTTCAGGCCCAAATACTGGTGTTTGTTTTTATGAAAGAAGTCTCTGAAACACAATATCATGATAAATTCTCTTTATTCCTAAATTCTCCTCTATTCCCCCAAAAAATAAAAATTAATAAGCTGAGTTCTGTCTCACATCACCAGAAACTTAGTTCCAAAGTATTTCTATATGCAAATTACTGAAAATCAAACAGTCCAGTCCAATTTTATTATGGAAGTTGTACATACCAAGCAGGCAAAGAAATGGTAGAATGAGAGCTTCCATGAAGTGTTGCTTATTGTGCATGTCAGACTGATTTTAAGGAAATGTAGCCCACTCCTGTCAGCAGATGCTGTCAGTTATCTTTCCCTTTTTCTACCCTCATCATATGGATGTCCTTTTGTAGTCAGTGGGGAGGCATAGGCAGAAATATTCTGCAGTCTCTTTGGATGTCCATTCATGATTAAATTAATTATTATTTTCTGAGTTCTAGTACGATGTTTTGTCCATATCTTTCAAAAGCAGCATAAGGACACTACTCGAGCACAGCTGTCAATATTGTAGGTGTTTGCGTGTACTGAGATAAATCTAAATCTTATTGCTATTTATTCCCTAACTTGACCAAATAGGATCTGGCCAGAACTAAAGACTCTGTAAGTATTTGTAATAAAATATTAGGATATTTCAACTAACTTTTCTTAATGTGTGTTAAAACTTGTATTTTATTAGATAAAAAATACGTCTTTTCCAGTTTATTTTCTATCTGATCTACTAATAAAGTAATGTACAAGGGAAAACTCTCAACTCTTCTACTAAGAACTGTGGATCAAATGTGTATATATTGAATTGCATGTTTTTTCACTTAATTAAATGTACTGTACATTAAACTTTTGGCCCTAACTCTGAAAAGATGAACATATACATATACATATACATATACATATACATATATATATATGAGTTACATAATTTTCTTATTTGAAGAAAAATATGCAAAACTCTTTATCCAGTGATAGATTTTAAAGAGCATTTCACAGAATTCACAGAATGTATGGGTTGGAAGAGACCTTCAAGATCATCGAGTCCAACCTGTGCCCTAACACCTCAACTAGATCATGGCATCGAGTGCCACATCCAGTCTTTTTTTAAACACATCCAGGGATGGTGATTCTACCATGTCCCCAGGCAGTCCATTCCAGTACTTGATCACCCTTTCTGTAAAAAACTTTTTCGTAATATCCAACCTATATTTCCCTTGATGCAGCTTGAGACTGTGTCCTCTTGTTCTGTCAGCTGCTGCCTGTTGAAAGAGGTCAACCCCCACCTGACTGCAGCCACCTTTCAGGNACTATTCCTGATACAGGCCAGGATGCCGTTGGCCTTTTTGGCCACCTGGGCACACTGCTGGCTCATGTCCATCCGGCTATCAACCAGTACCCCCAGGTCCCTTTCTGCCTGGGCACTGTCCAGCCACACCATCCCCAGCCTATAACGTTGCAGGAGATATTGTTGCCAAAATGCAGTACATGGCACTTGGATTTATTGAACTTCATCTTGTTGGATTCTGCCCATGCATCCAACCATTCCAAGTCTCTTTGCAGAGCCCTGCTACCTTCCAACAGATCGACACACACTCCCAGCTTAGTGTCGTCTGCAAATTTAAACCTCTGGATAGCAGTGTGCAGGATTCTCAAAAGAAATTCAGGCATCTGCTCCAACAAAAATCAGTGGGAGTCAAATATTTACAAAATTTTAAAAATTATATCAGACATCTATCTGAATCCATAGATTCTTCAAAAGGCTCATCCTTTGTAAAATACTGCTGATTTATCAGGAGAAAAGGTGCTGCTTTGTTCCATATACAAATAGTTAAACCTTGTTGCCTTCAAATCTTATTTTCTACTTCTTTCTTCATAATTGTTCCATTTATCTATTTTCGGAATCTCTCAAAATATCCGTTCGGAACCCAGCATGGGGAAGATGTTTTCCCACTAATGTACTGTATATTCACACTAAAATTATAAAATATTTCTGATATGCTCTTTGTGTAATTGCTCTCTGTAATCAACTGTTGCAGTAGAAAAGTCCCTGTTCATTAGTAGCAAATGTTACACACACATGCACACACATACATACACCTCATCTAAGCGTATTAGCAGTGAAGTTAAACCAAGTAAATGTCTGCAAAATGTATGGCATTCAAGCCAAACTGAAGGTGTGTGTTTCTTGAAATTATGTAGCTTTTAAACCATCTCCTGGGCATTGTTTTCATAAATACAATTCTGAAGAAATGTATATAAGTCACATCTTTCATGAAAACAATTGCTTTTTATTGCTTTTGCCTTAAATATAATAAAGAAAGAACTAGAATATATTGAAAAGAAGAAGGCACATAATAAGAAAAACAATTTGCAGTATTTCTAGACTTGATTTTATTTTTATTTTCAGAATGGACAAGAACAGTTAAAAGAATTCTTCATGACATGTATGAATATCATAAATATTGACAAGTTATTTTAGTTTTAAACTAGCAGAATGATCCATAGAGAAAATTTAAATTATTTTTGCATGGACATTATTTAAGAAATTCTTTTTAAAATCTATTGAAACCAACTCAGCTGTAGCTTCAACATTGTTAGTGTCAAGTTTGTTTTAAATCAGTCCTAGCATGGAAGCATTACATGCAAGGATTTTCAAATGATGGGCTGTTTAAATTTCAATCCAAGAATTGCCACATGACCTTCCTCTGTAATATTACATTCTTGGATATTACTGCTCATTAATAGTTTAAAAGTTAGGATAACTTACCTTTTTTCTACCATTTTTGTTTTACAAATACATGGAAACTCCAGTTCTAAAACCTTTGGAGTTGATCTTGATTGAGATTCATTACAAAGCCACTGGCAAGAATGAAGCAGTTGGTTGACATGCTCTTCTTCTTCTTTGCTTCTCAGCAGGAGGACTGCCATATCACAATCTAGCTGCAATTCTCAGTATCATCACCATTTGCACAACTACCAGGGCTGCAATTCTCTAATAATTAATGTAGCTGAGGCAAAGCCATATAGCTGGTTGCTAAATAAAGCAAAGACAATAGAAACCAGAGACAAAAAAGGATGGCCTCAAGGTTAAGAGTGGTTTTGAAAAAAAAAAAGAAGACTCCCTGTATTGAAGGACATTATAACTTTTTTTAATCCTTTGTAGTATTTCCTCCTTCATACTAATTTTGTTTCTGCCTTATCTTGATTCATCTTTGGGCAGTTGCTTCAAACAGGCTCTCTATTACAAGAGGGAAATAGTTTCATTGGCACATAACATAAGGAATATCTATCACTGCACACATTCAAATTATTTTCTTCTGTGGCGATAGTATTCATGGTTCCTTCTAATAATTTTACAGTTATAGAAAGAGAATTTCATAAACTCATCAAGACACGAAGGTGGAATTGCTCACGGCCCTCTTTGCTGCTCTGCAAAGAAGATTAGAACACACTGATTTATGTCAACACATTTTGTTGAAATCACCAGCCTCTTCAATATGTTAATATTGTCCCGTGGTGAAATGTGCTCAAAGGTATCACTGGGTATGTACTTGTGTGAGACCATTCTCCCAGGGCTCTTCAGGGAACTTCTCCTACAGCACTGCAAACAGCCTCACAGAAGTATTGACACCTTATTAAGACAGAACAAGATGGAGCTGTGATGTTCTCAAACTCTTTGTCCAAAACTTAGGGAAGAAGATTAAATATTTTTGGCAAAACCATTTGTCGCTGATGATAATTTCTGAATCAGAGGACTGATTTAATGTAATACAGATTATCTAGTTCAAATGCATCTTCCTTAAAACTGATACCTGTATTCCCCCAGAACTTTTCTTTTAATCTTTCACCACTGATATATAAATGAGACTTATGAAAATTAGGCTGTTGCAATAGTACCATAATTTTAGTCACAGTTCCCTCCTTCTAAGATTCAAAGTAACCCACATGATGTTGTGAAATTATTTCATAATTTTGGCTCAAATATTTTCAGAGTGATGTCTACTGCTATCTCTACATCAGCAAAGGCAAAATAGCTTAATGATCTATAGCTTTCTTAATATCTTCTACTGATTATAATTTAAAGTTTTCAAGAACAGTGAAGAACATAAATGTAATATTTGCAATAACTAAGTAGGCTGAAACTAATTGTGTTACTGCTGTTACAATTAATTATCCATATCTGTTCATATTTTCACCAACGTCACCCAGTATTGTTCCAGTTATGTTTCTATCACTTTCTATCTGACACTGGAAGGTCTCCATGAGATAATATGAGGAGTGGTATTTTCTTTGTGTCTTACTGTTTTATCCTATCACTGTAGGAAAATATTTATAGGGAAATATATAAAAAAATTCTATAAAAATAAATGATATAACATTGATCCTTTCCTGGATTTTCAGGGTTTTCTGTTCCTTTTTAATTGGAGTAACATTTTATGCTTGTTTGTAAGTGCAAAAAATCATCATTCAGACATTCTTCAGAACAAAACAAAATGCATATTTGAAAAAGAGATTAGGTGGGTATAAATGAAAACAAGAGAGGTAAAAAAATTTAAATGTATAACTTGATTAGGAATATAAATTCTAAAGAATTGCCTGAATTAATCACAATAACTACAATAATTTAAAAAAAAACTAGCAACCAAACCAAACCCCAGAAGCCTGTAGGAAAGGATGTAATAAAAATTAAAACTAGGAAAGACCAAAGGGGAAATTTACTCTCTATTACAAAGTTTTCATTCTCTTTTTGCTGATAGTGACCATGAAGAATCCAACTTCCCTAGGAAATGGATTATCTCATGTTATTTCATCAAGAGGAAGAAAATATTTTGGGTTACTACAATTCTTTTTCAGAATTTCACAATGACTAGGAACGGCTCAAATGTTAATTAGAGACATTTTGGTGATCTAAATTATTGCAGGGAAAAGTAATATGCATTTTCTTGCATGTCAGTATCCATTTCTAGTATCTATGATGCCATCAGAGAACTCTACATCTTCTACTGTAGTGTACTTCTCTGTTTCCTTACAACTGAGTGTTCTGTAAGATGGGGTTTTATCTAATTATTTTTACTATTTATTTTATTAATTATTTTCTTCTTTCTATTCTTCGAGCACTGTCCAATAATTGGTGAGGGGGAAGATTTTCCAAGCTACTTAACATAGCTGAGGTGGGTGATGTCAGTTGCTCTTTCCTTATGCCCCAACACTGTAACCCTGTTGTAGAAGATCTTGTGCCTGAGCATAATTACAGGAGGATCTTCTCCATGGTCTTGTTGGGCAAAATCTTGGTGGGCAAGACCTCCCCAAGTTCTTCCTTTTTCCCCTTTTTAAAAATGGGGATAAGCTCAGAGGGAACACTGCTATGAGAGAGTCCTTATTTCAAAAACTCACGAAGTATGACCTGATGAGGCAGAAAGTGGAACAACCCAATAGGCAATAAAGAAAAAGCAAAGAAAGAAAATATTAAACTTCTGAGGAGTAAAACCATGACAAAGTTCTTTAGGAAGAAAAGCAGTATTTAGACAACGAATATGGATTGAATAAAGAAGTACTGATGTGGGCAGTTAAAAACTGAAGAGATGAAAAAACTGGGATTTGTAACCAACAGATACAGAAAACTGGTGGATTACAAAGAACAAAGCCTGGAATGTTTGTCTTACTTGTCTAGTTTATTTGCTGCTTCTACTCTCTGCAGCTCATGTGCTGTCTCGCAAAATCCTCTCATGCACTTAAATAAACTGTACTTTTTTGTCCTGCAACAGACACTTGGACTGATGCTATTACTCCAAATGAAATCGATGGCAGAGCTACCATCAGCTCAATGGGAAGAGAACTTATCCCACTCCCATAAAGCACGGTGAAGGAATTAGCCCTGAGTCTGATCAATGCCTTTCCAAATCAGAACTTAGTGCAACACTCAGTAAGTCTCCTGACTTGAGCAGGTTGCTAAGTGCAGTTTCTTTTTCACTCACAGGAGCAATACCTGGGCATTTCTGTGGCCTCTTACCCACACAAGGGCTTAACACTTTACATTTTTATTCCCTTTACTACCTTGCAGAGTAACTTTTTCTCAGCTGAAGGGAGGTATTTTTCACTACTAAAAATATCCTTAGAAAATACATAGAAAATAACTTGATCTTCATTATGGGAAGTACTGCTGTGTCAACAAGACAAGATTTTTCAATGAAGATATAATTCCAAATAAATCTTCAGGGAACATGCTGAACAGGAGAAGAGGCTGGCCTCATGATGAGCAGTCAAAGACAAAAATGACATTCAGTCTGAAGTAATTCCTAGTATTTTACAGTCATTTTGATCTGCTACTACTCCAAAGAAGAAGCAAGGTCAATATTGAGCAGGCGATCTCAAAAGCAAAATAGATTCTTTTAAACCTTTGAAAAACTGACTTAGTCCATAAGAAGAAGGCACTAGAAAAAATTAATATTAACAGGATTTAATTAATTTTCTTATATTTATTTACTGCATGCATCGCTATGTACCAAGTACAGTGTGTAGATAGACATTTGTTTGGGTAGAATTCCAAATAAATGAATATTTATTTTTATTTAAAATATTTCTTGAATAATTGAATTCCTAGTGAACTTTGGAAAAAAATATATAGAATAAGCTCTATACATAACTATGGAGGAAAATGGGTCCCTGAAAATATATTTGTCCATCCATCCATTGTTGCACATCAAATTCAAGGGTAGCTCTGTGGTTCAGAAGTGAGTAATAAGTGGAATAAATGCTTCTTGTTGCCTTCTTTTTCCATTTCTGTGGTTAATTCACAATTTCAAAATGATAGTAAGTGACATAGAAATTTGGGGGCGAAGTTGTTTATAGTAACATTTTTCTTTAATTTCTGAACTCTCAAAAGTTCCTTCCCCTTCCATTTCAACTCCATGTTTATCACCCTCTTTTACAAATAATTAGGCATCAAAAAAACCCTCATGTGTTTTTGTTTGGCAGATATTTAATAAACTGTTTAGAAAAAAGAAATGGCAGATTGAACTTGTTAACATGGCAGGTGATGCTTTACTCGTGAGATTTTTTCCTGAACTTTAATTTACGTACCTGTATCTTTTAGCTATAATCAATTTGGAAACTCACACTCATATCTGCATATACACACACATACGAAGCATGCAAAAACATTTGGGAACTAGTATTTCTAGAGTTTCTAATTCCAGAATTCCCATTTGTTTACTGAGCTACTTTAAATAGATTCATTGGTTTAGTACTTAGTGTTAGTATTTATATGTGTATAAAAGTGCTAATCTGTCGTAGGAGCATCGTTTCATATCTGCATTGAGCTTCCAACAAGTATGGGATCTCTCCAGCATTATTAAAAATGTGTATTAATAAAAATGTTGGAGAACTGTAAGTTTCAGAGTTCGATACTTTTTTCCCCACCCACAGATGATTTACAAAATTATAGTATTCCCACATGATTCGGTAACATTCTTCTTTTCCTTTTGGGAGAATCAATGTATAACTTTTTTTAAAAGTCCAGTTTAATACAACAAATCCAATCTGGTAAAAATACTGATTTTTTCACCTGAAGATTTCAAATCAGAAGATCTGCTAGATTTCCTTTTTTCAATAAATTTTTAACAGTTTGGTTTTTTCAAGTGTATTCACTATAGTAAGTAATATCAAAAATTTTTACTGAAGTTAATTCCACTGTTCAAGTAGTCCAGAAGAAGTCAGGTTGATAAGCTTATATAAGTTAACAGCTTATGTAAAAGTGAAGTTTAAGTTTAAAACTGCAATATCATCTCTTTGCATTAGCATTACCTTGTCAAAAAGTAGTAAATCTGTATGACTTTGTAAGCACAGTATAGAGTTACAGATTTTATATTTTCTTCCTTTAACCAGTTTTATACTGGCTTCAGCACTTAAAAGCTTATGTGTTTGGCTTTACTGGAGTTGCTTCTGAATTGCATGCATCTGAAGTAGCAATAAAAATCAATCTTGTCCTCTCAGAAGAGGTTAAGAATTACTGGGAGACTACACTGAGATTTATTGTCCATCATTAGACCCCTGTGTCCAGATTCACAAAAAAGAATATCTAAAGTTTACCCACATGCCTTCCCACTTTGTGACTTTCTGCTGATTAGATTATCCAGCATTTTCCCACTTCCACAGCAGCATCACCGAGATCAAACGACAGCAGAGGTGGACCCAAGGTATCAGTCAGATCTCTCTTCACATCCCGTCAGCCCTAAGTGTTGAGCTGTAATCAAACCCAGCCGCACTGCAGAGCAATTCCAGCTGCAGGCTTTGCCCACAGCACTAACGAAGCAGCTTTATGAGAAAAAGGGCACACAGATTGTTCTCTTCAGGCAGGTGGGTGATGGACACAAGGCTGCAGCACTCATTCTCTTTAGACCCGGCTCCATCCTGAATAAACTCAGCAGCTTGAAACATACCAGTGAGGGGGTTTTTTTATTTCTTTGTCCTGCTAGGAGAGCTTTTGCATGGCAATTCCAATGTTGAGAAGGCCAGAGCAGAAGAAAACATTCAGTGATTTTATTTATATATCAGTATCCCCCGAAAGTACCTCTCCAGCTCACAGATTTCTTAGAGTAGCAGTGCTGTGTCTGATCTGGAAACATTACCGTGTTACAGTATTTTTCTCTTTTTATAGCAGAT